>JAJJWW010018940.1:0-181950 GCA_023531295.1 Papaver armeniacum
AAAACCCTCAGACATCTAACCTATACTAGCATAAATTCTTTAATTGTAGTAACCACCTCTACAAGAGTTACATTTTATATCTGCTTGGAACTCTTTGTGGTCCTATTTTAGGAAGCTGTGTAAAATGTAAGAAGTGCAATGTCAATTTATTGTAATAAAAGGGCGAAAAAAAACAATGAAACTCCATTCTTAACGATCTTTTACCCTAGTCGAGCCTTTCTGCAGATATCTAACCACCATAAGCATGGCAGAGCTCCTTAGACCACACAATATTTCTTGTTATAAACAGTTACAATTCAGAATAAAGATGAATCTTAATCTCAATTGTTTTAAATGATGGAAATGAAGGATAGACTCCCGGTTCATTTAGTAATTAGTAAATACCTCTCACACAATTACTCTTCAGTGTAGGGGGGGGATCTCTTGAAAGCTTCTCATGTAATCCACTCAAACTAAGTGATACTTCCTTCATGGTTGGCCTTTTCTTGCCAACATATTTCAAACATCTTTTTGCGAGTTTAGCCACAACCAAAACATCACCTATTTCTCCTTCATTAAGAACGCGGGCATCCAAAGTCTCTGACAGGCGATCCTGTTTAATTGTGAAATATAAGGCTTAACCCTTCTCTTCTTCGTGTCTGATGTGAGAGATTGGCTTTCTCCGGTTAAGAGCTCGAGCTCAACAAGAACGATTCCAAAGCTGTAAACATCACTTTTGTCGGTTCCTTGCACAAGTGTTGTCGAGTGAGTTTTTTCTATATGTATTGATCTAGATATTCCAAAGTCAAAGACCTTAGCCTGAAGTTTTTTCTATATGTATTGATCTAGATATTGTGTTTCTCCGGTTAAGAGCTCGAGCTCAACAATCATTTCCTTGATCTTGTAATGTTTATGGACTGAGAGTTCACATATCCCAGAGAATCCTGTTTTGAGAACCACTTTTTTTTTTTTTTTTTTTCAATTTGCGCCAGCAGAAACTACTAGAGGATCCATTCCTGATTTATTTGGTGGTCATATCCTCAATTACATTCTTTATCTCTTTCACGGTTTCACCCATCCATTCATCCAGTCTGTGTTAAATCATTTTCTCATGGCTAAATCACCACACATTAGGGGATCTTAGATTAAGAACTAACAGCAATGTAAATTGACATTTTTGGCTGCAATTTGAAATTCAATTTTTACATCTTCAATATATGGTGTTCATCGGAACTCTCACGGATTAAAATGTAACAAGTAACAGCTTCATTTTTTAATAGATCTGATTACAGAAAACATCATTTATAAACGCAAATAACATCATATACAAACTGAAAAGAAAAGATCTGTGTAATAAATTATTTTTATCGCATTAATAATCTGCGGTATCTTGGTTGGACTCCTACCAGACTATTTGCTAAAAGGATTTCATAGTAGAAATGAGCTTAACAAAAAGAACCAGAGCAAGGACTCCTTTATCTTCATTTTTTGAGAGGAGAAATCATTATGGTGACAATTTGTTGTTGTTGATCTGTTGAAACGAGCAATGAATTTGTTGTGGATATTTTTGTTTCCAATAATGGATCATCATGATGATCATTGATTTATAGATCTGTATTTAAGGCTTTGAATCTCAGGGGAAGGAGGGGGTTTCGGTTCTATCTTTCTTTCTCTACACAGATTTGGGATTTGGGAGGGGAAGGGAACTGTGGACAACTATTCTTCTTATATGGCTTGGAGATTTGGCCTTGTAATTTAGGGTTAAATTATGATCGTTGATGTAATTCTGTTGTATGATCTGACGGATGATTTGTAGTCTAACCCTGGCCGTAATTTTTCTGCCCGACGTTTCTTTCATTTACGGCTATCATCGTGTGTTTTATACATCTGGAGTTTATATTCTGCCATTAGCTGAGTAATGTCTTACTATGATTCCATCCTCTTCCTTCCCACCGACTTTGAAAGATTTTTATTTATTTTGCATCCTTCGAAGTAGAAAACGTTTCAATTTTCTACCATCTTCTTCGAGCTTGCTACTCTATTGTGAATTTTCGGCAGCCATAACCCACAAGCGTGAAAATGGTAATACGTTCTCGGTCATTTTCACATTGTAAACATCATCATTCTAAGATGAGAATATGGTAATTAAGTTAGCGTACGTTATTAGTTTGTGGCTTTGTGCATAATTCATTCAGGCCGGCAATTGTATCTTCCTTACTGACCATAACCATAGTTAATACTTGTAATTGAAACTTATCGAGCAATAAATAAATTCACACACCTCAGGGTGCATAAAGTATATATAGAATGCCATCGAACTTAACAAGCCGAAATTAACAACATGAAAAAATTCTACACGATGATTACCAATCAAACACGCATTTCACATACAAATTGAAGCAAACTGATAGGACTCATGTTGCAACAACTCTCGCACACATTATATTGGAGATTTTGTTTATTAAGATGGGCTGTAACAGCATTTCACAGTAATAGTCTTTGAGTGTAACAGTCTTTCTAAACACTAAGGCAGTAGATGTTCCCCAATTTTCCATTCATATGCAACAGGTTTCTTCGAAGACTTCACTTGAAAACAACATGAGAAAACGTTTTCCACAAATTAGATATAGATATTAATGCAGAAATGGAGCCATATTGGTTTCCAGTCCCACAAGCAATGAAGCATTCTAATTTTGTTTAGTAAATTGATAATCCAGACAAGAAAACAAGCCAAAAATATAACAATTCAGATTAGTCATACTTTTTGATGATTACTTATTGAATCTGATTTTTACATACAACTGAACTGTTGACAATTACAATAAAAAATTAGACCTCAAATTTCACTTTGAATGAAAGATAAAACTGAGCTTAACATTTTATAATAACTAGTCGATTCCCCAAGATCTAGCTGAAGCCGGACCAACGCCTGCAGCTACACCTAAGAAGAGTTCGCCAAGACTCAAGAAACTTGTTGCAGAAGAAGCGCATCCGAAAAAGAAACTAACAATTAGTTTGAGATAAATTCTTTGCTAGAGAAAACAATCTAAAACAACAGTGGGAAAAGAATTTTAGAATATCATAACTTTTTGAGAGGAGAAATCATTGTGCTTGGCAAATTGATGTTGGTGATCATCATGTATTTAATGTTTTTGTTCCCATTGATGATTAATCAACAAGATGAAGAACATGAAAGGAGGTCTGTTGATGATTGATTTTCTACGGTTATGGTTTGGATTGTTTTTCTTTTACTCCTAGACATATGAAGGCGGATGGATAAAAATTGCGAGGACAACTATTCTTCTTATAAGGCTTGCAGATCTATATAGACGGACGAGATATATTTTTGTGATACACGTGGAAAGTTTTAAAGCTTGGATTGTTTCTCGTGGAAATGGGTCGAGGGACAGAGTTTAGGTCACATGACTCCCATCCCATGTATTAAGGACGCTGTCCCGTTAAGAGATCCACCAGTTCCAAAGCTCCAGACGTCCCTTTTATCTGCGAATTGGCACGAGTGCAAGTATTCCGGGTCTAAGTAACCAAAGGTTCCTTACACTAGTGTAGTTAAGTGGGGTTTATCTATAGGTATTGATTTATAAATTCCAAAGTCAGAGACACCTTCATTTTGCAGTAGATCTAATATAGAGAATAATGACAAATAAGAACATGACTTAGTGTTAGATTATAATTAATCATTAACCTGTTTTAGGTTCATATACAAACTGAAAAATGGATCTTCAAAGAAGGCCAATTTTGAACATCCCGTCTAGTAACAAAATTATATTAATGAGATTCAAATCCACTGGTTACATTAGTTATTTGGGTTAATCTGATTTTCTCACCCATTGTGCCCACTTCATTTACTGAAGTTGTGATTGCTTGGTTGCCACTCCCAGTCTGTTGACAGTTGACACTCATTGCAATTGTCTCGGATTAGAGTGTAAAAAGTAAACAATATATCTAATTAAATAAAACAACATTAGCAAGTGCATATAACATGTAAATTATGATTTATCAATAAACTGTGTTTTTCATTCATATACAAACTGCAAGGATCTTTAATAACGATTAGAAACTAAATAAGATGGGTTAATCATACTCAATTTTGACTTCTTCCGTATTTGGTACTCCATTAGTTCAGTGGGTTCATTTTTTTGGTGGATCTAATAACAGAAAACAGCATTAGTAAAGGAAAATAATTAACAAGTTTGAACTAGACATAAATATGATTACTCATTAATCATCTGCTTTTCATATACAAAACTTATCTGTACCGTAATAACAAGGAGAAGACTAGCTAAACATTAGTTAATTTAATATTACAAATAGCTCTCTGTTTCATAACTGTAACATTTTATATCCCATCTGAGACTCATCATATGGAGTGCATTGTCGGTCTACCAGGACAAACAGAAATTCAAAAAAACACCAGAAAAAAAAGATTAAACCTTTAATGAAAGTTATGCTAATTTGTTGAGAGGAAAAATAGTTGTGCTATAAGTTATTGTTGGAGAATTTGGCTATGGATATGTTGTGGATATTATTGTTTCCAGTGATGGATCATGATGAAGAACATTGGTTTACAGATCAGGGATACATATGTTGGCGGCTGTTGAGATCTTAAGGTAAGGGTTTGGGTTAGAGCACTAGGGGACAACTTTTTGCTTAATATGTTTTGGTATCTGCCTATAAAGATTAGGGTTTGATTGTGATCGTTGAATATATTGGTAGTATATGATCAAACGGGTGACATGTATTTTATGACCGCCATATAAACTGATCCATGTATCTTTCATAGACGGCTGTGGTTGAGTTTTTGGGTACTCGTGGAGAGTCATTTTCTGAAAAAAATGACTACCATTTTATAAAAAAAATGGTAGCACCTGAAGGAAAGATCAAAGATGATCATAGTTTTTTGAGAGATGTCAATTTTGATTTTCATGTCTAGTAATCTTCCATTATACTAAGAATTACATGCAATTGTACATAACAACATCACAGATTAAAATGTAACAAATAATGACTACATCAGTAGATCTGATTATAGAAAACGAACATTAATAAAGGAAAATAACAACTTGAACTAGCCGATTATTATAATTATGGAGATTTTCATAAACAAACTGAAAAATGATCTGTAACAAGAAGTTGTGGGTTAACTAACACAAAGTATTTTCTCAAAAAGCATTTCATGGTAAAAGGAGCTCAACTGGTTAGATGTTAGACTGGTAGGATAAAAGTGAATATATATCAAGAGGTACAAAAAGGAATCTGAAAGGAGTTAGAACATCCATGAGGCTGGATCTGAATTTTATGAGAGGAAATATCATTATGCTTTATATTGTTGTTACTGCCGTGAAAGAAGAATTGGCTATGAAAATGTTGATGTTTTTGTTTCCATCCATGGATCATGATAATGATGAACATAGATCTACACATCTGTTGGCCAATGAGTGTTAGTGTAATGGGGGTTTGGATTCTTCACTTCAATACACATATTTGGACAACATACTCTTCTTATAAAGCCAAGAGATAGGGTAGGGTTTTCATTATGATCGTTTGATTGGTTTCATTGTTTGATCAAACGGTTCACACGTATTTTATGTCCGACCTTAGTTGCTGACCGAATTATCTATTATATTGACGGTTGTGATCGATAAACGTGAAATTTCTAAAGGATAAATTGCGGCTCCATCCGGCGCAAGTTAGGCTATAAGAAACTAATCTTTTGCGATCTACACTGATCGCAATTTATGCTCCTTCCTAAAGGAAATCAGGAGGAACATCCATCCATCCGGTGCCTAGAGAATAGAGGTGGAGTCTTTTCTAGCATACTTAGCCATGATGCCCTTCCTATGGACAAGTAGCGGGGATAAAAATAAAGTTGGAAACTATAATTTGTAGAAGTTCAGTTTTTTACGGATGAGAAGAGTCTAGAGTTAGATAGAGTAAAATGTATCAAGAATGATCAAGAGATAGCATAGTAGATGGTTCAATAGGTTCTAGCACCCCCTCTTTGAGAGCTCAGTGCACTAGTGACGAGGCTTTGTTTGGCCAACTTATGTAGAATTTGATTAATTAATTTTGGCAGGTAGGCATTTGATAATGAAGGAGCTTATTGAATAATTAACTGTAGGGCTGTGCACTTGTGTTGGACTAGCTAAAGATAAAGAGTGAATGAACTTCACCAAATTCTGAACGTAGCTATTTCAGATACGGAAGTACATAAATGGTCGAGAAAGAAATCCTAATCTTGAAATTAAGCGAAATTATTCTTCACCAAATTCTAACAGTTTTGGCCCATAAATTAAGAAAATTATCCTAATCTTTAAGAAATTCAAATTGTTAGAACTTCACCAAATTCTAACAGTTTTGGTACATAAATTATGCGAAGTTATTCTTCTATTTCACAATTGCTTCCTGAAGGTGCAGTATTATTAGCTTAAGAACTAATGTGTAAATCGGCTGCAATTTGAAAATCAATTTTAGTTCATCAGTAGATATTGTGTTCCATTAGTTTTCCAGTTTGTCAAATGCAACATATGACATCACAGATTCAAATTGGATTATAACAACATGAGTAGATCTGAAAAATAGAAAACAAGCATTAATAAAGGAAAATAACAACACCATGAACCACTACAAGAAAAACAGGATTAAGCGACCAGGCAATTTTGGTTGCAAAAGCCCATATTGAGTCGCTCTAACCCTTAGAGCGACTTAATTTGGCTCTCGCTCTTGAGTTGCAAAAGGTGGGATCTCTATAGGTCTAGAGCAGCTAGGCACTTGCTTTAGTAATCAACCAACTATCATGTAGCGTCTTCTTTGATGCTTGCTTCATAGCTAGACCGACCTACCTAGAGCAAGCAAAATAATAATCGCTTCATAGCTAGACCGACCTCCTTAGAACAAGCAAAATAACCATCGCCTTAGAGTTAGACCAACCATACTTGAGCAAGTGAAACGTCGATCGCTTCATAAATAGACCAACCAAAACTAGAGAGTGAAATAGCGATCGCTTCTTAGCTAGACCAAGTACCCTTTGAGCAATTAAAATACACAGTTAATTGCTTCATAGCTAGACCAAGCAACCCAAGAGCACTTAAAATACCTATACATGGCCTGAAGTTGGTTGCTTAAACTTTTTAAGCAACCAAATTTTTGTGCTCCTGGTTTAGAAAATCCGAAAATTAATTACAATTTAAAAATTAATACTGGAGATAATTACTAATTAAGATTTTATAATTATAATTATCCACTTCCAATTATAAAAACCATTCCTTAATTACACGTGGTATGTATTTCAGTATCCCCACCCAAGCAAAATAACTTGTTACCAAAAAATAAAAACCAGCAAGTTAACCAACTTGTTTGCAAGCCATCCCCGAAAAAAACAAAAAACATACAGGTCCAAACAAAAAAGTAACAAAAGGTGCCAGTGAAGGCAATGGACCTGTATGTTCACCAAAATAAAACTGCACATTCAACATTCAACTTATTCATCCTCCCCAGACAATATTGATCTTGTGCTTGAATAATATCCTCAAGAATTCATTGGTTGACATCCACTTCTTCTTTCAACAAATTATCCAATTCGGTAGGATCGAAATCATGATAATCGGATGCACCCACTTCTTCATCACTACTAGAGTCTTCATCATCACTATAAAGTTTCATTTTTGCTAAGAAAATCACAAACCCTAGTTTTTTCTTTTTTCCCTCTACTTCTTCTTTCCCTCCAAACCTTAAAAAAGAAAATGAATTTCTACTCTAATCCTAACACTATAATCAAAGTCAAACAAAAATTAATTTAACAAATATTAACTTAATTAATCATCACTAATTTAATAAGGGCATATTAGGCATTAACATAAATAGTGGATAAGGGGTTTCTAGAAAAACTAGTTAATGATCCTATTTTGTCATGTAGCTATAAGCCCCAATTAAGTGGCATAGGACCCAATTTAGCCAGGAAATATTATCCAGCAGCTCTAGAGCAAAACTAGTAGCCACCAATATATGATGCATCAAATGGCTAGAGATTTCAAATGTCTAAAATTCGGAGTAAGAGATTACTCCTCCTCGACATCAGATATGGTGGGAGGTGTCATTTTCTTGTCCATTTATTTTGTTCTTGTTATATCTAAGAATATTAAACGATAGCAATACCTTCTGAAAATTTTGTGTAGTTTCAAGATAAAGGTGTTTTTCAAATATTCTTGGTTTAAAGAAAAAAACAAATGCAAGCCACGCAATTCAACTCCGAAATTTTCACCATGTGTAAAACCATATGATTAGATTTATCAAAAACACTAACACCAGAGATACCTTAACTTACAATGGATTTTGTTTTGTTTTTTATTCAGAACTGAAATAATATGGAAACCATCAAGCGGTCTCATGGTTGGCATGCTTTGCGGAAGTAAAGAATCGAACTTCCCACTGCGGAAGTAAAGGTTCGAACTACGGCTGTTAATGGGTCCGGGCCTCTCGGTATCACTGGTTCCGTATCCGGACCCTACTTATAAAAATCGGGTCTGCTTCCTAATTTTTTCGGATACGGTTTCCTAAATTTGTGGACCCAGAATCGAACCTATTTAAAATCCCGGATACCATCAGTTCCGGGTACCCGTTGGGCATTAAGAAGACTATAAAGAAAATCTTAAAGATTTAATTTCTTTATCTTTTAGGCTTGAATCTAAATTATTTTTATGAAAATTTATTACTATTTGTTTATTAATGTACTGAATAAGGTTAAATGTAAGAAAAAAATGAAAAATGAGAAAAAATAAAATTAAAGCCAAAATTAGCAATATACTTTTAATTTGTCGAAAAAGTGAATAAAATGATGAATAACCGAGTACCCAATACCACGAGTACCTAATGGGTACTACCCGTTTAAACCCGCTAAAATTCGGGTCCAATCAGGTATTACCCGTCGTGTCACCGTGTCCGAATCTACCGGGTCCGATTTCGACTACGGGTAATAGGTACCAATTCGCAACCCTAGTTCAAACCCTGTAATTGCCACAACCACTTGAACTTTTGCATATGGACCTTTGGGGTCCTTTTCATATTGAGTCTTTTTCTAATTCTGTTTATTATGCTAATGTTGTTATGAACTAGGTGTTGTTGGATAATTCCATGATTTTTGTCAAATGGAGAGCAAAAAGGGATCTGAGGAGAGAAACAACGGTGGTTGACTCGCTAACCGGAACCTATGAAATATTTTAGTATGACTCGGACCAAGTTACCCATAATAAATACATCCACCGAGTCCTCAAAACTCACCCCTTCTCCTAAAAACAACTCCACTGCCGTCAAATGAATTTTAGGTAAATATAAAACACATCCATTAGAGTTCGGAGCTCTTCGTCGTTCCTCGTAGCAAATTGTATGTGGTTAATACAATCTTATCCATAACCGTAATCTGCATTAGTCGATTTATCAAACACTTACAAGGCAACACTAAAAACCATTTCACATTAACATATTAATCCATTTCGCAAATCATTAGGAAATCCAAAATCGGAATAATCCAAAACAGAGTTAAGAGTGAATCGAAAGCAACAATGTAAATTGATTATAAATGGATGGATTACAAAGAGTCAAAGACCTAATTTAGGTGTTATTGACTTCATATCACAATAACAATATATTTTATGGTCTACTCTGATTCATCATCGTAAAAAATAAAAGTCTTTAAGATTAAAATCAAAACCGAGTACTGTTGTCTGTTTTAAATTAAATCTTTGGGCATAAAATAAAACTATAGTATAAACCCTATTTAGAAGTTTTGATATATCAATTGCTATATGTCTGTCTTTTCATTTTTGCAACTTCTGTCGGTGTTCATCGTATTGATGTCCATGGTGGAGTTGATCGGGTAACGTAATGAGTGCAAGTGGTGTCTGGTATTAGGTTTATTTCATAGGGTTAGTTTGGTGTGAGTCGGGATAATATATTGAATAGGTTCGAGTTAGCGATTCAACCACGGTTTCTACTCTCCTCAGATCACATTTTTCTCTCCCTTTAACAAAAATCATTTTCATTAGTTAATAAATCATATTTTGCTTCAACTTTTATTAATTGGGTCACTCAAATATAGAAATTACTTTCTTTTCCTGATATATCCAAAAGAACTGATGGTGGTCATTGCTACTAATTTCAAAAAATTTCTGCTCACCAAAAAAAAATTAACGATGACTTCTCATGCCCCCACACACCAGAGCATAATGGTGTTGCTGAGGTAAAACATAATTAAACACATTCTTGAAGTTGGGAGAACTTTTCTAATTCAAGTTAAGCATTTTCGACAAGTTTTAGGTCGAGGCTTTTCAAACTGCAAATTATTTTATTAATATATTTCCCACTGGGTATTTAAACTTTTCATCTCCTTTTGGAACTTTATTTCATAAAAATCTGACAATGATTTTTTTTAAGTATTTTGTTGTGCCTGTTTTCCTTGGTTAAAGCCATACAATTCTAAGAGTAAACATTGTCTTTCTTATATCTTATATATCATAAGGGATATAGGTGTTTATATTCAAGTTTATGTAGAGTTTACATTTCAAGACATATCATTTTTGATTAATTGTCTTATCCTTACACTTATTTGATAAAATCACATTCACCTATTACCTCATCTAACTCACTATCATTTGAGTCTATTTTTTATCTTCCTTCTTTCCACCTGCTATCGATCAATTATCTGTATTTACCACCATTTTATCCTGCATCAAACATCTGCCTCCATTCTTAGTCCAACACTTATAACTCATGCTGTGAATGATCATGTCGTGACTACCATAGGTAAACATAGGTTTTATAAGCCAAAAGCAATGATTGCAACTAAATATTTATTACATAATGTATTGTTAATTGATCTGTTCTTCCTGTTCCTACTTGCTTTAGCAACGATAACTGTATTCCAAAATGGATGTTTGCATTGTTTGAAGAACATCAAGCACTTAAAAATGTTGGTACTTGTAGCATCGTAGATCCCAAACCTTGTGATAATATTGTAGGATGCAAGTGGGTATTCAGGATTCAGTATAAAACACATGGAAAAATAGATAGATACAAGGCCAGGGTTATAGCTAAAGGCTTTCATCAACATCCCGGTGTTGATTTTGAAGAAACTTTTTCACTAGTTGCTAAACCAGTTACCATTTGGCTATTGTAGTGCAGTTTGGCTGGTCTACAAATCAGTTCGATGTTAACAATGCATTTTTGCACGGTGACTTACAAGAGGAGGTGTACATGGCTCAACCCCCAGGATTAAAATATAAAAAGAATCCTAATGATGTTTGTTTATTGTACAAGTCCATTTATGACCTCAAACAAGCCCCAAGGGCCTGACATGACAAGATTACTAAAGCTCTTACAAATCTTCGTTTTGTAGCTTCCAATGCAGATTCATGTTTTTTTTTTTTTTTTTTTTTTTTTTTTTTTTTTTTTTTTTGAAGAATGAAAATCTCATTTCATAGCCCTAATATATGTGGATGATATTCTTTTAACTGGTAATGTCTATTTACTTCAGTCCATTATCACTGCCTTACGGTCTCAATTTCCTATTAAGGATCTTGAAGCTTTGCATTATTTTCTGGGACCGGAGGTTAAAAGGACTAATGATTCTTTGTTTCTATCCCAATCAAAATATATTCTTGACTTACTTAATAAGACTAACATGGTGGGTGCCATTCCATGTTCTACTCTTATTGCAACAATTCATAAGTTAAGCAAACATGATGGTGAGTTATTCTCTAATCCAACAACAAAAAAATCATTTCTGGGTGCTTTACATTATCTGACATGGACAAAGTCAGAAATTTCCTTTGCACTGAATATTTTTTGTCAATTTATGCAGCTTCCAAGAACTACTCACTTCATGGCAGCTAAAAGAATATTGATTATGACATACATTTTAGGAAAGGTTCTTGATGACAAAAGATCCAGAGGGCTTTTGTATCTTTCTTGGCAAAATCCAATTTCCTGGTCTTCTAAAAGCAATCTACAATTACAAGGTCCTCAGCAGAGGATGAATACATCTCACGGTCTAACTGAACTAATTTTGATTTGTTATATATCTACATGATTTGTGTTTTCCTTTTCCCTTTGTTCACAGGCTTGGCTGTGATAACATCATCTCTATTTTCATTGTCCTAATCCACTAGGGATTGGGAGGGGGGTTGGCAGAGTTTGTCAAGTGTTAGCAAACTGTTAGTAAACTTAAAAGTTTTTCATATATTTTGTGTGTGTGTGAGTGTTGATGGTGGTTTTTAAACAAAGGGTAAAATCGTAAAACCCCAAATAACCTAATGTCACCGGTGAAAAATTTATTAGAACATTTAATGCATGTAGTCAGTAATTAATAAGGGGTATTTTTTCAAATTAGGGTTGCAATGAACAAAACCCTAATTCCCCTCCGTGCCAATGTCAAATCATGCCAGCCATACCTAGCCCAAGCTAGCCGCACCTCTGTGCCAATGGCAAATTATGCCAGCCACACCAAACGTGCCAAAGCATGCCCAACCATGCTAGCCGCACCTCCGTGCCAATAGCAAATCATGCCAGCCACACTAGCCCAAGCTAGCCGCGCCATGCCAAACGCACTCTGCCTTGGCCCTAGCTATGCTGGTCACACCAAACGCGCCAAAGCATGCCAACCATGCTAGCCGCACCTCCGTTCCAATGGAAAATCATGCCAGCCACACCTAGCCCAAGCTAGCCGCGCCATGCCAAACGCACTCTGCCTTGGCCCTAGCTACGCTAGTCACACCACGCCAAGCCAAACACCCTTACCTTTGCCCTAGCCGCACCTCTGTGCCAATGGCAAATCATGCCAGCCACACCAAACGCGCCAAAGCATGCCAACCATGCTAGCCGCACCTCAGTGCCAATGACAAATCATGCCAGCCACACCTAGCCCAAGCTAGCCGCGCTATGCCAAACGCACTCTGGCTTGGCCCTAGATATGCTAGTCACACCAAACGCGCCAAAGCATGCCAACCATGCTAGCCGTACCTCCGTGCCAAAGGAAAATCATTCCAGCCACACCTAGCCCAAGCTAGCCACGCCATACCAAACATACTCTGCCTTGGCCCTAGCTACGCCGGTCACGCCACGCCAAGCCAAACACCCTTAACTTGGCCCTAGCCGCGCCATGCCAAAGTAGCGCCCATGCCTAGGCTTGCAAACCATGCAACCTAGGCCAAATTGGCCACGCATGCCATTGGCACATGCCAACACGCATCGCTGGTAGCTTTTCTTACCAAACCGTGGCCCTAATGGTCGAGCATGCCATTGGCACATGCCAACACGCATCGGTTGGTAGCTTTTCTCACCCGGGGACGTGGCCCTAATGGCCGATCATGCTATTAGCACATGCCACACGCATCTGGTAGCTTTTCTCACCGGGACGTGGCCCTAATGGCCGAGCATGCCATTGGCACATGCCAACACGTGTGGTAGCTTTTCATGTAGTGGCCCAACGGGCCGAGCATGCCATTGGCACATGCCAACATGCATGTTTGGTAGCTTTTCTCACGGGACGTGGCCCTTGTCGGGCATGCCATTAGCACATGCCAACACGCTCGCTGGTAGCTTTCTCACCAAGCCGTGGTCCTAATGGCCACGCATGCCATTGGCACATGCCAACACGCATCTTTGGTAGCTTTTCTTATCGGTCGTGATCAAATTGGACACGCATGCCAAACATGCACTTTGGTAGCCCAACTTGCAAGCCTTGCAACCTAAGCCAACAGCAGTACGCGCCATTGGCACATGCCAAAACCCACGCCGGTAGCCTAACTTGCAAACCGCAAGTGCAACCTCATGAGGAATTCCGCACATGCCACACACGCTACTAGAAGCTCTATGCATTTCCACTTACACTCAACGTGCAACCTACCACCAAGGCATTCCACACATGCCATTGGCACATGCCACACACGCCACTAGCAGCTCTGGCATTGCCACTTGCGCTCGAGGTGCAACCCGCAACAAAGGCATTCTGCACATGCCATTGGCACATGCCACACGCGCCCCTAGTAGTGCCACTTGCACTCAAGGTGCAACCAACACTCGAGACATCAACACAAACTGGGGAATGCTTTCCAAGGTCTTGGGTTGGCGGTCACAGCATGCTGCGTACACTACGCTCACATTAAGAAAGCGTGAATAGGAATAAAGCGGTCAAATAAATGAGGAAATAATGGTGAAAACGTTTTCACCCATAAACACCTTGCGGTTACCACCTCCTCCCATTATTTCACCCTTTAATCTCTTCCTTCATGAGGCAGAATGCGTTTCAATCTCAACTTGTATAAATAGGTCTTACCTATTTCCACTTGGACACAAGTCTCGGTCGGGAGAAAAACACAACACTCTCGAGAAAAGGCAACTTTGCAAGCTCTCCAAAAGCTTTCATCTCTTGCAAGCTTCGAAGCTTTCACTTTTGATACAAGTCGAGACACTACTCTCCCAGTGTTCGGTCTCAACACCTTTATTTGCTTCCTCCCCAAATCAACCCCTTCTCCTCCACTTTGTGACCGAAGCAAGTCTGGAATGGCCATTTCTTGGTTTAGGCGGGACTTGTACAGATTGATATCTCGAATCTAGAAAGTGCTTACGTGCAGCATATTTGTTTAGGGTTTAAACCAGTTTCTCACTCACCTACCGAATTTACCAAAATCGGCGGAAACGATTTTTACCCATAAACAGTGAGTTACATGTATGAGCTTGGGTGTATTTATACTTTACACGTCATGTACCTATATTGCCTGAACATTCTATTCGTTTTGTATTGTCAATTTAGTTTTTCTTTCTATGGTCTACCATGTTATCATATATTATTTGTTATATGAAGAGGTGGTGACACTCTCACCATGACTGGACTTATTGCTCCGTGGTGTCATTAATCTAACTAAACTAGAAATATTCACCTGAATTTTTTTCCTCTTAACATTTGTTGTTAGAAAATGAACAACATAAAGTTCGGTAAGTGTGTAAGAATTTCAATTAAAATATCAGAATCATAAGCAAACAAGTAAATATGATAATTCAATCTTCACATACTTCTTTACTGATGAAGTTCTCGCAAATATTTTTGTTTGGTCATCTGTTTTCAATCTTCGAGGGATTCATGATATATGATACTCAAATACATGATGTAACCCTAGTCCAAGATTTAAGTTTGATAGACCTGAAATTAATGAAGACCTAATTTTGTACATGTAACATTGATAATATACTCAAAAATACAAAACTTGCGAGTTCGACCAAGCAAAGATCTAACACCGATTTTAACATTCATAAAAAATAGAAAAATAATAAAAAACAATAATCTAACTAAAAACTTATACACAACCAATTAATAGCACCAGTTAGTGAAGCACATATTTGATATTATGTCAAAGATATAAGGCGCTTTAAAATTGTGGGAATGTTATAAATACCCTCCATTTTTGTTGACCTCGCACAAATACCCCCGAGGGGTAAAAAGTAATTTTTTTGGAGTCAACTTGAGATAGTTTCTTCCACTTTTTGGAAGAAACTTGTATAAAATTGTGTCCACTTCTACAAACAACTTGTGCTAGTTGCGTCCACTTTTGAAAGCAACTTGTGCTAGTTGCATCCACTTTTCAGAAGGTAGGAGTATTAAAAATTGAATAAAGGTATATTTTAAGGGGTGAATTTTGAAGCGTATTTAAATAGTGTTCCCAACAAAATTTATTTTATAATTACTTTATTTTAATTGAGGAGGTTGGAACCGGTAATTGTCAAAATCCTCTTCAGTTTAAGTAGTCTAGCTAGTAGGGACTGTTAGTCTCTATGTTGGTTTAGCAACAAAATATGATTTGTATTCCTTTAAACTGGATTAGTACTAATCCTAATCAATGAGATTAAAGTTTTTTCATGTTAATTATGAATGTTTAAGAGTACATAATGATAAGTATCTCTTATACTATTTGGAATGGCACACTAGTTATAACAATGTTATGTGAGGATGTTTTTCAACTGTTGATGGAAGGTTGAATGACAAATGTCTTTCATAGCAT
Organism: Papaver armeniacum; assembly: GCA_023531295.1. Classification (NCBI taxonomy): domain Eukaryota; kingdom Viridiplantae; phylum Streptophyta; class Magnoliopsida; order Ranunculales; family Papaveraceae; genus Papaver; species Papaver armeniacum. The sequence goes on from JAJJWW010018940.1 coordinate 16,044, forward strand.
GAGGTGGACTCCATTCTAGCTCTTGTTTATAAAGAAATTTTTCATCATTAAAGAATAAGAGAAGATACAATTGGAAGTGTCTGCCTACAAGTTGTTCTTTCTACTGTTTTGCTAAATCTAAGGTATGCACTTATACTTCCTATCTACTTGATGTCCAGTGTTTTCAGGTTGTAGAATATGTGATCCTAGAGCATGCATAGAACTACATATCAGCATAAGGTATTAAGCATGTTCACATAAAAATTGATTACAACTAATAAGGAATTGCAAAGCATGATTATAGGCTGGTATTCTACCAAGGACCACTAATATATGGTAATAAAACAAAAGCGGATTATTTTTAGCAATTCACAGTGACGCGAAGATAAATAATATCAATGTCTAGGGTGAAGAAGATCATCGACCTGATGACGGCCATTAGGAAGCTAAAGGATCCTCAAAGTAAACTACTACTATTGCGCAATTGTACAGGAGTATCCGGGTTATATTTTACAATGCGCACTAGTGATCCAGTAGCTCTACAACAAGCTAAAACTCATTTTGATATTCATTCCCTACAATACTTGAGACAACTTATCAAGGCCGATGGTGCTAGGTTCGGTCTTTTGCAACAGCGTATTGCAACATTGCCGATTAAATGTGGTGGTCTAGGCATCTATACAATGACTGACACCATCCATTACTGTTACTTCGCATCGCAAATTCAAACACGCCAGCTGCAGAGTACTATTCTTCACAACTCAAATGTCTCAGAGTCAAGCCTCATCTCTGAACATGCCTTGCACGATTACTTACAGGTATGTGGCCTATCTCCATTAAACTACAACATCAATGACACTGCCTCCCATCCCATGCACACCTTGGCAGTACCATACTTTGATGTCGTAATGAAGTAGATGCCGGATAAATTTCAGATGACTGACAGAGATTCAGTTTTGTGGCAAAGTAACAAAACCAAACATGCACAAGACTACTTGATGGCTATTCCCATTAGTGGGCTCAACCAGTCGTGGGGCCAAGATAGTACTTATCCCAGTTGCGACAAAAGGATGGATACTTTTGGTGATCACGCGTTGCACTGTACTAAAGACGTTGGAATCAAATTTCGACATGCTTTAGTTCGCGATGTGCTTGCAGATATATGTTATAAATCTGGCGTTCCTGCCCGAAAGAAGCTCCTTGGGATTTTTATCGATAACGACAAAGATTTAAGACTAGCGGACATTCTTGTACACAATTGGGAGAACGGTCAAGATGTGTGTTACGATGTGACGGGTGTCTCACCTTTCGCTGGTGGTGGGGTTCGTACTTTTATACCTAGTCAAGCCATCTCCAATGCGGTCACCCGCAAATGCAAGAAGTACTTAGACAAGTGTTTAGCTCATGGTTACGGTTTTTGTACTTTTGCTTTCACTACCTTAGGCTTAACTTGAATGATGATGTTGTAGTCTTTTTAAAGAGACTTAAAAATTGTTTGTCAAGCCACACCATGAATGGTAAAGCGGGTAATTTTCTTTTTCACAGGATAGGTATATTGCTATTCAGAAGGGAGTTGGAGCCCGGCTTGTTGCTAGACTCCCAACCAGTTTCTTGTAAACTTTTTTCTTTCTATGATATATATATATATATCAATGTTACCTTCATTTAAATTGTAGCATCTAACCACCTCAAGTGGGTCACTAATAAGCCAGTTCCATTATTGATATCGATTGACAGAGAGCCAAGAAATGAGATACAATAGAGTGTCGTGATCGTGTTAAGATGGGTAGCTAAGATGTGTGTCTATGGGTGCCCACAACATTGTATTGACATAAGCTAGCTAGCTGCTTATAAATTACTTCCGCTCCGGAAGGAAGAAATAATACATTTTCATATCTGAAAACTGAAGCAGGTTAAGAAGCAAAATGGATGACTTATCCAAATCTTTTATGCCTTCAATTTTCATACTCTTCCTCATCTGCTTCCTCTCTATAGGTTTGTTTCTTAAGAAAACTAGTAAAGCTATTGATTACCGTCTTTTCTTAGGTTCCCTTCCATCCCTTGTAAGAAACTCCAACCATTTACCTGTATGGTATATACTGAGGTGTTTTGCTCACTCGGTAAAGGTTCTTTCTTTATTGATGGACCTATCTTCTCAAATCTCAAATACTTGGTAACTTGTCACGACAAAAACATTGAATATATTCTTAAATCCGATTTCAACAATTTCCCCAAAGGTCCAAATTTTAAGCAAATTTTCGATCCACTAGGTGATGGAATCTTTAATGTTGATTCTGATGCTTGGAAACTACAGAGAAGAATGGCTCACACCGCGTTTATATCTGGCGAGTTTAAAGTTCTACTTTCCAAAATAAGCCGCAGCGTTGTAAAAGATCAATTGCTTCCATTTTTAGTTCATGTAACTGAAGCTGGATCAGTCATTGATTTACAGGAGTTGTGCTCGAGATTTTCTTTCGATGTTAACATGAAGGCCATATTTGGAGTTCATGCAAATTACCTCTCTATTGAACTTCCTTCTAATGATTTGGCTGAAGCTGTTGGATTTATTCAAGAAGCTATACTTCATAGATTTACCATGCCAATGTCTTTCTGGAAGTTAATGCGCTTGTTCGGAATCGGTAGGGAGGGAGGGGCGCTTAAAGCTATTAATATAATAAACACACACTTCTACAAATACATTTCCCAAAAGCGAATAAACTTGAATAATGGGGTAAAGACTTTTGATCTCTTGTCATCATACATAGACAGTAGTAGTACTCAAGAGCACAAGACAACTACTACTGCTTCTTCTTCGCCTAATAATGACGACAAGTTCCTTAGAGATTCCATGCTGAGTCTGCTTATAGCGGGAAAGGATGCGTTAGCGTCTGGTCTCAATTGGTTCTTTTGGTTGGTTTCCAAACATCCTATGGTCGAGAAAAAGATCTTAGGAGAATTGAAAGTACTAATGTCCTCAAAAACAGGGAAGGTATTGGAGTACCATGAGTGGCCATGGGTGTTTGATTCAAATGATATAAATGGGTTGGTTTATTTGCATGCTGCATTATGTGAATCACTGAGATTATATCCACCAGTACCTACTAATAGAAAAACTGTGTTGAAAGAAGTGGTGCTACCAGATGGGAGTTTAGTAAAGCCAGGGATGAAGATATCACTGGCATTCTATTCTGTTGCAAGAATGCCATGGATTTGGGGAGAAGATTGCCTGGAATATAGGCCGGAGAGATGGATAGATGATGACGGGAAGCTAAAGCGTTATGAATCTAAGTTCTTCCCATTCAATTTAGGACCAAGGACTTGTTTAGGTAAGGATATGTCGTTTACACATTTAAAGGCTGTTGCAGCAGCTGTCCTCTTCAACTTTCAAGTTCAAGTACTGGAAGGCCAGAATGTTCGCCCTAGAGCCTCTATCACTCTTCTTATGGAAAAAGGATTGGAAGTCAAAATACAAAAGAGAGTCATTTAGATATGCTATGTTATACATGCATGCCTTTTCTCAAATGGATGCAGGTTTTATCATCGACACTAATATGCTCGTCAAATTAGCATTGGGAGTACCTAATAGTGTCGGTAGTCATCAACAACAAAATCTTTGTCTTCTAGATGAAAAATATCATGTCGTTATTTTTTTTTAAAATAAAAATAAAACTGTGTGGCTATCTTATTAATATTAATATAATAATATGTTATTTTCTTTTTTGGTTGTCTTCTTCGTCTCTCACATGTGCTCTTGTCTAGCTTTTGTGTCTGCCACCTGGTTAGTAATTCTCCGAATCATTCCCGAATGATTCGCGGACGATATCCGAACTGATAGAATCCAAATGATCTTTCGAACTATTTGAACTCGAACTTAGTTCCGGATTATATGACCTCACGAATGATTCGCGAACGTATCCGAACTGACCGAATCCGAATGATACTTCTGATCTAGATTCGAACGCCCAACCTCATTCTCCCATTGGTAACTCTCTAACCAGAGTTCTGTTGATTGGTTTTTGTTTGATTTTGTATATACTTTATATTTAAATACAATTATTCAGTTAAAATTTTCTACTAGTAGTTGTTTAACCAGTGTTTTATGTGTTGATTTTATATAAAAGTCTATAAACTCGCTTTCTACTACATTTATGCGATTAAATTGTTTACTTCTTATTAGATACTCACGCTAAAATATTTTTTTTCCATCTTTAAATCATATACAAATAAAATTAGTCTCGTAATAAGGTCATAATACTTATAAATTTAGCATATATATAAGCCGAATTTTAAGTACCGAACTCACATTTATAAAACGAATATGCACGTACATATGTCGTTCTACTGTCCGAACAACGAACCGTTGACCGGATTCTTGACCGAATCCAACCTATCCGAATACGTATAGTTCCCGTACGTATGCCGTCCCGAACTACTACCCGTACACCGAATTGCTAACTAGGGTCTGCCATGCTTGTTATCATCTAAAGACAGAGAGTGTGTGTCATTTCATCAATGGTTAGGGCGAATATCATATTCTTGTGCTACTATGATACGAGGAAAAGAACCATTTTTTGGGACCATGGTTTTTTTTGGGGACCATGGTTCTATTTTTAGTAAGACATTTAGAAGTAAATTTAGGTCACCCCTTATCTAGATATTTCTATTAATACCTAAATTATGTTCCTGATTAATTTTGAGTTATGGTTAGTCAGTGTTAATAATAGTTATTGTAATGATTAGTGAAATAATTAAGTTAAAGATAAGTGAGATTAAAAAATCAGATGGGTTTTTTTTTTTTTTTTTAAGTAGAATTATTGAGAGAGCATAGTTAGAGAAGATGAAGAAGTAAAACATGGATTTTACCAACCACAACCGGAGAAAGAGTATTTGGGTACCCAGGTATGCTTCAAACTTAGATAATGTTGGTTGAATTGATCCAAAATTTCAAAAAAAATGTAATTTTTTTTAAGTAGATCTGGGCTTGTCCGGTTACCTTATATGAAGAACAGGTAACCGAACACATCTGAAAGTGTAGTTCGGTTACTTTTTCCAAACACGCAGGTTACCGAACTCGCTCTTAATGGAGGTTTTTAGTCGTTCGGTTAACACGCAAGTTACCGAACTTTGTTTATAGGATTTACAGAGTAATGTTCGGTTTGCCCGCAATGTTGCCGAACTTTAGGGTCTAGAAGTTTGGTTGGTTCGCAACCTATATGTAACCGAACTTCGCATTGATTAAGATTTTACCAAGTGTACAAAGTTCGGTTGTTTCGCAAACTTCATACCAACCAATATCTAACTGAACTACACACAATTAGTTAAGAGTTCGGTTTGTCAAGGTTTTTTTGCGAACAAACCGAACATACTGGGACAAGTTCGGTTAAACTGAAACTCAACATAGTGGGAAAAATAACACAGTTCGGCTACATGGGAATTTTTTTTTTTTTTTTTTTTTTTTTGTAATATTGGTAAAGTTTGGTTAGAAAATAGTTTTAGCCTATCTTTGCGAACCAACCGAACATAGTAGGCAAATTTCGGTTAAATCAAAAATCAACATAGTGGGAAAAATAACACAGTTCGGCTATTTTTTTTTTTTTTTTTTTTTTTTTGTAATATTGGTAAAGTTCGGTTAGAAAATAGTTTTAGCCTTCTTTGCGAACCAACCAAACATGGTGGGCAAAATTCGGTTAAATCAAAAATCAACATAGTGGGAAAAATATCACAGTTCGGTTACATTTGATTTTTTTTTTTTTTTTGTAATATTGGTAAAGTTCGGTTAGAAAATAGTTTTAGCCTTTTTTGCGAACCAACCGAACTCTGAGTTCGGTTAAGAAAAAATTAATTCGTGATAACCAAAGTGTTCTTCGTGTTCTTGGTTTCAGAATGTTCGGTTAACAAACTAGTTTTTTTTTTAACTATTCCTAACCTAACATGCCACTGTAACTTCCATTCAAACAATATTTTGATGACTACTGCTCAAAATTTCAATCAAAAACGAATTAGAAGTAATGGGTTTGTGGGAAATACTTATGGATAGGTTTGTTTATAAAAGATTGATTAATCGACGATGAAAATTCAATGAATCGACCAGGCTAAAAATTTGATGATTTTGAATAGATTTGTATATGATCAGGGTTAGATGATCATAAATTGATGAAGAAGACAAGAAGAAAAATTGTAGAATAGAGGAAGAAGAAGTTGTAGATTAGTTAAAATTTTAATTAGGTAAAAGGATAAATATATTAATGATTTAAATTAAGTTATATATATAGAGGTGGTGGTGGTAGTAGGTGGTAGTGGTGGGAGGAGGTGGTGGTTATATAATATATATATATATATATATATATATATATATATATATATATATATATATAGGTGGTTATTAGGTTAGTTTTAAATTAAATTAGGTTAAGGGTATGTTAGTCATTTCCACACTTTAGGACACCCCATATAACTACAGGGAAGGTGGCCTAATAAGACCATGGTCCCCAAAAAAACCATGGTCCCAGAAAATGGTTCGAGGAAAATGTGCTTTGCGCAATGTTTCTACCAACCCAAACCACATTTCAGAATTTTCAGTTTCCACCAATCAAAACATGTCTTCTTTTTATGGGCTTTAGACCCAAGTCTGGGAGATTTATATTAAATGGGCTTTTACCCTCCGGGCAGGTTTCCCAGACTTCCCCTGAATCCCTGATACAAGAAAATCCACATCCCGCTACTGTGTTTTTCTTGGGTAGGGGTGAGCATGGGCCGGTATGGACCGGTTTTCGCCTCATCCGCATCCAATCCATTGCACTACAGATTTCAAATTTGGCATCCGCATCCAATCCATATCCAACGGATTTGCATCCAGTGGATACACGGATGAACGGATTGGATGCGGATAATCCAATGGATTTGTTTTAGTTAAAATTTATAGTAAAGAAAATAAGGCGACAAAAATGACTCCTTATAAAACTTACATATCTTATATATGTATACAAATATAAATATACCATGTACAACACTCCAAGCAAACATCTTAAAAATTCCTAAATGATCATAGTATTTTCTAGAACTATATAAATGCCCTTAATTTAACGGATATGGATGTACAACGGATTTTCAAGGTTGCATCCAGGCCCGATCCGTTGTCCATTGGATTTTAAAAGTTCCATCCGCATCCAATCCATTAACGAACGGTCCGGGCATCCATCCGCAAATGAACGGTTGGTTCCGGTTAAATCCGCGGATTACGGGACAAATGCTCACCCCTATTCTTGGGTCATCCGACTCATCCCTCATTTCTTGGGTCTCCAAGAAACAGCCAACTATGTCCAAGTCCAGCATAGTTTGCAGCTGAGGTTATGTGGCTTTCAACTCTACTTCAATTGAATACCCATATTTCAACAGAAAAGACTTGATTAATATGCACAAAAATATATTGAGAGAACTTTATAACTAAATTCTTTAATTGTAGTAACCACCTCTACAAGAGTTACATTTTATATCTGCTTGGAACTCTTTGTGGTCCTATTTTAGGAAGCTGTGTAAAATGTAAGAAGTGCAATGTCAATTTATTGTAATAAAAGGGCGAAAAAAAAACAATGAAACTCCATTCTTAACGATCTTTTACCCTAGTCGAGCCTTTCTGCAGATATCTAACCACCATAAGCATGGCAGAGCTCCTTAGACCACACAATATTTCTTGTTATAAACAGTTACAATTCAGAATAAAGATGAATCTTAATCTCAATTGTTTTAAATGATGGAAATGAAGGATAGACTCCCCGGTTCATTTAGTAATTAGTAAATACCTCTCACACAATTACTCTTCAGTGTAGGGGAGGGGATCTCTTGAAAGCTTCTCATGTAATCCACTCAAACTAAGTGATACTTCCTTCATGGTTGGCCTTTTCTTGCCAACATATTTCAAACATCTTTTTGCGAGTTTAGCCACAACCAAAACATCACCTATTTCTCCTTCATTAAGAACGCGGGTCTCTGACAGGCGATCCTGTTTAATTGTGAAATATAAGGCTTAACCCTTCTCTTCTTCGTGTCTGATGTGAGAGATTGTCTTTCTCCGGTCAAGAGCTCGAGCTCAACAAGAACGATTCCAAAGCTGTAAACATCACTTTTGTCGGTGAATTGAACGAAGTTTTCAGGACCCAAGTGACTAAAGATTCCTTGCACAAGTGTTGTCAAGTGAGTTTTTTCTATAGGTATTGATCTAGATATTCCAAAGTCACAGACCTTAGCCTGAAGTTTTTCATCCGAAAGTATATTGGTTGATCTAATGTCTGTGTGAAAGATTGGTATGGAAGCATCTGAGTGTAAATACGCCACCAACCTATTATGACTAACCTGCTTTTCATTTATATACAAACTGAAATCCGTGATAACAAATGAAAGTATTGACCAGAGAATTTCAGTAAACCGTAGAAGATAAGCCGTTAAACACGATGCAAATAACAATTCATTAAACCTGCTTTTCACATACAAACTAGATAAAGATCCCACAGAAAAAAAGTAGAAGAAGACTAGCTTGAAAATGGATGGAAGATATTTCATAAACTAGTTTCAGGGTCAAAAGAAGCATCCCGTGGAGAAAATGTCTTAATCTTTTGAGAGGAGAAATCATTATGCTTCGATAATTTGTTGCTGTTGAGGAATCGACCATGGAATTGTTGTGGATGTTATTGTTCGGATTAATGGGATCACGATGAACTTAGATATATAGATATGTTGGCTGCTGAATACTAGGGTAATGGGGTTTTGTATTCGTTTTTTCTCTATACAGAATGTATAATGAGTACAACATTCTTCTTATAAGGAAATTATATCTGCCGGTTGAGTATAGGGTTTTAATTATGGTCGTCGATTTGTTTTCCTTATTAAATCTAAGGGCTCACACGTATTTTATATCCCACATTAGCTGCTTAGCGAAGTATCTATTATATTGACAATTGTGATTGATACACGTGAAGGTTCTAAAGGGTTATTAAATACCTTTTTGAGTTTAATAACCCTTCAAAAGGTTCTACATTTCATTTTTATGCAATAATAGTGGTATTCAAAGAGAGACAGCTTCTATTCTTTTGTGCAAAGATTGGGTTTCAGTTATAGAGTCTAGCCATAGGTAACGCAATTAATGATTGCTATGATCTCGGTTTGGCTTGATATTTTTGCCAAAGAACCAGAGCAAAACCACTTTGCACATCCACAATTTCAGTTGTCTGCTTGACTGAAAACAATGACTTGATCCTTTGGATAATCGATTAAAACCCCTGCAACTGGATTAAAGCACCGGGACAATGTAATAATAGGAGTTTAGAAGTCTCTGTACGTAGCAGCTAAACACAGTGGACATAATTCATAAGATACTATACATGCGTCGTTTGAATAAGTGTTCTTTCAGGTGAAGTACGTTCTTAGATATTCCGTTTAGTTTAATGTTCCACTCTCCATTTACAATCATTTCCTTGATCTTGTAATGCTTATGGACTGAGAGTTCACATATCTCAGAGAATCCTGTTTTGAGAACCATTTTTTTTTTTTCAATTTGCGCCAGCAGAAACTACTAGAGGATCCATTCCTGATTTATGTGGTGGTCATATCCTCAATTACATTCTTTATGTCTTTCACGGTTTCTCCCATCCATTCATTCACTCTGTGTTAAGTCATTTTCTCATGGCTAAATCACCACGTTTGGGGATCTTAGATTAAGAACTAACAGCAATGTAAATTGACGTTTTTGGCTGCAATTTGAAATTCAATTTTTACATCTTCAATATATGGTGTTCATCGGAACTCTCACGGATTAAAATGTAACAAGTAACATCTTCATTTTTAATAGATCTGATTACAGAAAACATCATTTATAAACGCAAATAACATCATCTTACTTATCTTACTATTATAAAGAAAAGAGGTATTTTAGTTGGTCACAAAATGACAAAATAGCTTGGTGTAACCTTGATATTACTAATATGACCTTAAATATCAACCACTATTTTACATATGTATTCAAGGGTGAAAGTGTACATTGAATCAATACTTACATAAACAACCTTATATATTCACATATTTACATAAATGCCATTATTATAAAACTACATCAATTTTTTTAAAAACTGATATCTTTCGAAATACACATCGGATTTTTGTAAAATTAACATATTTGGAAAGCTCTTTGAAATACCTACGTGATGAGTACAAATAAGAATATTAAATTTTACTTTATAAAAAGAATATCATTGTTATCAAATTTGGTATTGTTAAAAGAGCAAAATTCAAACATGTGCATCACACATGTGGCATCACTAGTACTAATATAAAGAAAAGAGGTATTTTGGTTGGTCATAAAAGGACAAAATAGCTTGGTGTAACCTTGATATTACTAATATGACCTTAAATATCAACCACTATTATACATATGTATTCAAGGGTGAAAGTGTACATTGAATCAATACTTACATATTCAACCATGTATATTCACACATTTACAAAAATGCCATTGTTATAAAAATACATCAAATTTTTTAAAAACTTGATATCTTTCGAAATATATATCGGATTTTCGTAAAATTAACATATTTGGAAAGCTCTTTGAAATACCTATGTAATGAGTACAAATAAGAATATTAAATTTTAATTTACGAAAAAAATATCATTGCGATCAAATTTGGTGTTGTTTAAAGAGTAAAATTTAAGCATGTGCATCGCACATGTGGCATCACTAGTATACAAAGTGAAAAGAAAAGATCTGTGTAATAAATTATGTTTATCGCATTAATAATCTGCGGTATCTTGGTTGGACTCCTACCAGACTATTTGCTAAAAGGATTTCATAGTAGAAATGAGCTTAACAACATTATCTTCATTTTTTGAGAGGAGAAATCATTATGGTGACAATTTGTTTTTGTTGATCTGTTGAAACGAGCAATGAATTTGTTGTGGATATTTTTGTTTCCAATAATGGATCATCATGATGATCATTGATTTATAGATATGTATTTAAGGCTTTGAATCTCAGGGTAAGGAGGGGGTTTCGGTTCTATCTTTCTTTCTCTACACAGATTTTGGATTTGGGAGTCGAAGGGAACTGTGGACAAATATACTTGTTATATGGCTTGGAGATTTGGCCTTGTTTTTTTTTTTTTTTTTTGCTCGGTAAATAAGATTATATTAGAAATGTAACGTACAAAAAGTATTGTACGCAACTAAGGGTGCACGAGGCCGAGCGGGCCAGACGGGCCAGAACCGGGCAGGGTGGAACCGTGCACAGTTTTGGACCAGAACCGAGGTACAATGCAGTGCGGTACCAAAAACAAGGCGAAGTGCAGGGGTGCAATTGCAGTCGGTCCAAGACAAGTACCGTGCCGTCTTAGGACCGAAAGTCCCGAATTATTAGATTGTCAGAGAAAAAAAAATCATCGTACTCGGGTAGCTTTGGATGGATATGGGCAAAAAGAGGAAGAAGCTTGCTCTTTGAAGTGTTATCACTTATTTCTTTGTGACCGAAATGAGACTGACCTTATAATTGGTATATCTTTACGCTTTCGAGGTGGTGGCAGTACCATGGCCTTCAAATACGGTGGACGTACCTTTTTTGTTCTTCCATGGACTCGTTTCCCCGGTGCATGATTCACGAGACCAACTGACGAAGCATAGTTTTCTTGACGAACGAGTGCGAGTTTCTCTCTAGCTTCCTCATGTTGTATTTGAGGGACTGTGGCTCCTTTCATGAGTTGGATCTTTACGGTCTCTTTTTACTCTTAGTTTCGAGAGTGAGAAACTGTTCTTGTTTTCCCTTTGGACACGCCAATAATAATTTTGGGCTCCCGAGTTGGACTTCCCCAATCATGTAAAACATCACTGGTGACGAAATAACATGGATGATATAATGAACATTCAGCTGCGATAGCACAATTGCACCCACAAATACTCTTAGCTCTTCTCGACACTTCCATTTATGAGATTGAAATTTCTCTTCCATTTCCTCAAAGCGAATTTCCTCTGGAGATCTTAGTTCTCCACACCATTGTTGAGGCTTAATTTCGTCATACCGTAAAATGAAAAACTCCACAGTCACCGTAAAATGAAAAAACAGTACTTAGATTGTCGAGAGAAAAAAATTTTCATGCCGGAAAGTGCCGAGGCGGTACCAGGAGCCAGGTCACACTGTACCGGGTGTCTTAGAATGGTGCGGAAGCCGGAGTACAAGTCAGTGTCTTGGGTCCAACATTTTGGAACCGAGGTGTGTGAGGTACAGGTACTCGGTCTCGTCAAGAACCGAGCCGAACCGTACCGTGTGCACCCTTATACGCAACCCAGATACAAGTTACAACCCACATTGATGGCATTTCAAAGGGTTTGAAATGCCTATAAGAACCCAAAATGGAAAACCCAGTTACGAAAGACCTAAATAGTCGAGTGCCTAGCCAAAACTCATTGATGGCATTTGGCCTTGTAATTTAGGGTTAAATTATGATCGTTGATTTAAATTTGTTGTATGATCTAACGAATGATTTGTATTCTAACACTGGCCGTAATTTTTCTGCCCGATGTTTCTTTCACCAACGGCTGTCATCTTGTGTTTTATACATACGGAGGTTTATCCATTAGCTGAGTAAAGTCTTACTATGATTCCATTCTCTTCCTTTCCACGGACTTTGAAATATTTTCTTTTTTGTTTTGCATCCTTCGAAGTAGATAAAACGTTTCAATTTCCGACCATCTTCTTCAAGATTGCTGCTCTATAGTGAACTTTCGTCAGCCACAAGCGTGAAAGTGGTAATACCTTCTCGGTCATTTTTGCATTGTAAATATCATCATTTTAAAATGAGAATATGGTAATTATGTTGGAGCGTTATTAGTTTGTTCATTACTTCATTCTGGCCGGCAATTATATCTTGCTACTGACCATAACCATAGTTAATACTAGTAATTGAAACTTATCGGGCAATAAATAAATTCACACACTTCAGGGTACATAAAGTATATATAGAATGCCATCGAACTTAACAACATGAAAAAATTCTACACGATGATTACTAATGAAAACACCAAGGAAGTAGATGTTCCCAATTTTCCATTCATATGTAACAGGTTTCTTCGAAGATTTCACTTGAAAACAATATGAGAACGTTTTCCACAAATTAAATATAGATATTAATGCAGATATGGAGCAATATTGGTTACCAGTCCCACAAGGAATGAAGTATTCTAATTTTGTTTAGTAAATTGATAATCTAGACAAGAAAACAAGCCAAAGATGCAAAAACATAACAATTTAAATTAGTCATGCTTTTTGATGATTACTTATTGAATCTGCTTTTTACATACAACTGAACTGTTAACAATTACAACAAAAAATTAGACCTCAAATTTCACTTTGAATGAAAGATAAAACTGAGCTTAACATTTTATAATAACTAGTCGATTCCCAAGATCTAGCTGAAGCCGGACCAACGCCTGCAGCTACACCTAAGAAGAGTTCACCAAGACTCAAGAAACTTATTGCAGAAGAAGCGCATCCGAAAAAGAAACTAACAATTAGTTTGAGATAAACTCTCTGCTAAAGAAAACAATCTAAAACAACAGTGGGAAAAGAATTTTAGAATATCATAGCTTTTTGAGAGGAGAAATCATTGTGCTTGGCAAATTGATGTTGGTGATCATCACGTATTTGATGTTTTTGTTCCCATTGATGATTAATCAACAAGATGAAGAACATGAAAGAGGTTTGTTGATGATTGACTTTCTAGGGTTAGGGTTTGGGATTGTTTTTCTTTCACTCTTAAGAGAGATGAGGCGGATGGATAAGAATTGTGAGGACAACTATTCTTCTTATAAGGCTTGCAGATCTATTATAAACGGACGAGATATATTTTTGTGATACACGTGGAAAGTTTTAAATCTTGGATTGTTTCTCGTGGAAATGGGTCGAGGGACATAGTTTAGGTCACATGACTCCCGTCCCATGTATTAAGGACGCTGTCCCGTTAAGAGATCCACCAGTTCCAAAGCTCCAGACGTCCCTTTTATCTGCGAATTGGCACGAGTGCAAGTATTCCGGGTCTAAGTAACCAAAGGTTCCTTACACTAGTGTAGTTAAGTGGGGTTTATCTATAGGTATTGATTTATAAATTCCAAAGTCAGAGACACCTTCATTTTGTAGTAGATCTAATATAGAGAATAATGACAAATAAGAACATGACTTAGTGTTAGATTATAATTAATCATTAACCTGTTTTAGGTTCATATACAAACTGAAAAATGGATCTTCAAAGAAGGCCAATTTTGAACATCCCGTCTAGTAACAAAATTATATTAATGAGATTCAAATCCACTGGTTACATTAGTTATTTGGGTTAATCTGATTTTTCTCACCCATTGTGCCCACTTCATTTACTGAAGTTGTGATTGCTTGGTTGCCACTCCCAGTCTGTTGACAGTTGACACTCATTGCAATTGTCTCGGATTAGAGTGTAAAAAGTAAACAATATATCTAATTAAATAAAACAACATTAGCAAGTGCATATAACATGTAAATTATGATTTATCAATAAACTGTGTTTTTCATTCATATACAAACTGCAAGGATCTTTAATAACGATTAGAAACTAGATAAGATGGGTTAATCATACTCAAGTTCAACAAATAACAACATGACAACGATTATTTGTTGTAAATTTATTAAGTAAAATTATGAAGAACTGAAAGCAATATCAATAGATATTTTAGATAGCAATTCTGCCAAGGATAGTCAATTTTGACTTCTTCCGTATTTGGTACTCCATTAGTTCAGTGGGTTCATTTTTTTGGTGGATCTAATAACAGAAAACAGCATTAGTAAAGGAAAATAATTAACAAGTTTGAACTAGACATAAATATGATTACTCATTAATCATCTGCTTTTCATATACAAAACTAAGGATCTGTACCGTAATAACAAGGAGAAGGCAGCTAAACATGTTTTAATTAATATAACAAATAGCTCTCTGTTTCATAACTGTAACATTTTACATCCCATCTGAGACTCATCATATGGAGTGCATTGTCGGTCTACCGGGACAAACAGAAATTCAAAAAAACACCAGATAAAAAAGATTAAACCTTTAATGAATGTTATGCTAACTTGTTGAGAGGAAAATTCGTTGTGCTTTAAGTTATTGTTGAAGAATTGGCTATGAATATGTTGTGGATATTTTTGTTTCCAGCGATCAGGATATGAATATGTTCTGGATCATGATTAAGAACATTGGTTTGCAGATCAGGATACATCTGTTGGCGGCGGTTGAGATCTTAGGGTAAGGGTTTGGGTTAGAGCACTAGGGGACAACTTGTTTGCTTAATATGTTTTGGTATCTGCCTATTTAGATTAGGGTTTGATTGTGATCGTTGAATATATTGGTAGTATATGATCAAACGGGTGACATGTATTTTATGACCGCCATACTCGTGGAGAGTCATTTTCTGAAAAAAATGACTACCATTTTATGAAAAAAATGGTAGCACCTGAAGGAAAGATCAAAGATGATCATAGTTTTTTGAGAGGTGTCAATTTTGATTTTCATGTCCAGTAATCTTCCATTATACTAAGAATTACATGCAATTGTACATAACAACATCACAGATTAAAATGTAACAAATAATGACTACATCAGTAGATCTGATTATAGAAAACGAACATTAATAAAGGAAAATAACAACTTGAACTAGCCGATTATTATAATTATGGAGCTTTTCATAAACAAACTGAAAAATGATCTGTAACAAGAAGTTGTGGGTTAACTAACACAAAGCATTTTCTCAAAAAGCATTTCATGATAAAAAGAGCTCAACTGGTTAGATGTTAGAATGGTAGGATAAAAGTGAATATATATCAAGAGGGACAAAAAGGAATCTGAAAGGAGTTAGAATATTGATGAGGCCGGATCTGAATTTTATGAGAGGAAATATCATTATGCTTTAGATTGTTGTTACTGCTGTGAAAGAAGAATTGGCTATGAATTTGTTGATGTTTTTGTTTCCATCCATGGATCATGATAATGATGAACATAGATCTACACATATGCTAGCCAATGAGTGTTAGTGTAATGGGGGTTTGGATTCTTCACTTCAATACACATATTTGGACAACATACTCTTCTTATAAAGCGAAGAGATAGGGTAGGGTTTTCATTATGATCGTTTGATTGGTTTCATTGTTTGATTAAACGGTTCACACGTATTTTATGTCCGACCTTAGTTGCTGACCGAATTATCTACTCCCTCCGTTCTTAAATAATAGGCTGATTTCATGTGTAATTTGTACATGAAACCAGCCTATTATTTAAGAACGGAGGGAGTATTATATTGACGGTTGTGATCGATAAACGTGAAATTTCTAAAGGATAAATTGCGGCTCCATCTGGCGCAAGTTAGGCTATAAGAAACTTATCTTTTGCGATCTACACTAATCGCAATTTATGCTCCTTCCTAAAGGAAATCAGGAGGAACAATCCATCCGGCGCCTAGAGAATAGAGGTGGAGTCTTTTCTAGCATACTTAGCCATGATGCCCTTCCTATGGACAAGTAGCGGGGCTAAAAATAATGTTGGAAACTATAATTTGTAGAAGTACAGATTTTTACGGATGAGAAGAGTCTAGAGTTAGATAGAGTCAAATGTATCTAGAATGATCAAGAGATAGCATAGTAGATGGTTCAATAGGTTCTAGCACCCCCTCTTTGAGAGCTCAGTGCACTAGTGACGAGGCTTTGTTTGGCCAACTTATGTAGAATTTGATTAATTAATTTTGGCAGGTAGGCATTTGATAATGAAGGAGCTTATTGAATAATTAACTGTAGGGTTGTGCACTTGTGTTGGACTAGCTAAAGATATAGAGTGAATGAACTTCACCTAATTCTGAACGTAGCTATTTCAGATACGGAAGTACATAAATGGTCGAGAAAGAAATCCTAATCTTGAAATTAAGCGAAATTATTCTTCACCAAATTCTAACAGTTTTGGCCCATAAATTAAGAAAATTATCCTAATCTTGTTAGAACTTCACCAAATTATTGTTGGATAATTTCTTCTATGCAACCGTGGTTGACCTGAATTACGACAACCAAAGAAACAAGAGGATTAAAGTAACTAAGTATAGATCGAGTCGAGTATTGGATACTCTGTCCTTAAGACCAAATTCGCCCCACTCCGGTGCTAATGGGTCTTACTTGCGAAACGTCTCCCAGGATACAACGATCTTTCTTCTTCGAGTAGAAGCACTCCAAACTCGAGGAAACGGCGAACCAAATTTAGTGTTTATTTCTCAATATTATGAAAACAATGATTGCAAGTGAAATCAGATTTTTGGTGTGTGCTTTTATTGTTACTAGAATGAAACATGAGTGGGGTTTATATATTTGATTGGTGTCTTTTGGGAAAGGACATAGTGTCTCTTCGGGGAGAGTCACATCTCTTGTAAGAGTCCCTTCATGGAGAGTCACATCTGTAACAGACACAACCCTTCACAATTGGTGTAACTAACCTATCATAAATTCTATTCAAATTTTTCCAACAATTCTAACAGTTTTGGTTCATAAATTATGAGAAGTTATTCTTCTATTTCACAATTGCTTCCTGAAGGTGCAGTATTATTAGCTTAAGAACTAATGTGTAAATCGGCTGCAATTTGAAAATCAATTTTAGTTCATCAGTAGATATTGTGTTCCATTAGTTTTCCAGTTTGTCAAATGCAACATATAACATCACAGATTCAAATTGGATTATAACAACATGAGTAGATCTGAAAAATAGAAAACAGGCATTAATAAAGGCAAATAACAACAGCATGAACTGATTCATGATGGATTCTGAACACATCAATAATCTCAAAATTAAGCAGCTAACAGTTTGGGCTCTGAACATTATGCAAACTTTGTTCTTCTTCAGCTGTTTAAGGTTGCTTCCTAAAGGTGCAGCATTATTAGGTTGAGAACTAAAACCAATGTATATCGGCTGCAATTGGACATCCAACCTTCCAACTTTAGTTCTTCAGTAGATATTCGGTTGCTATTCCTATTTTGTTCATTGAAACTCAAATGCAACAATTAACAAGATCACGGATTTAAACGTAACCAACAACAACATCAGTGGATCTGATTACAGAAAAGAAACATTAGTAAATAAAAACAACATGAACTATCCTTTAATTATAATTTCACAATAATAATCTGTGAGACATTTACATACTGAAAAAGGATTTGTAATAACAAATAGTGTGTTAACTTAAAGCATTTCATGGTAAAACAGATCTGAGGTGGTGAGATGATGGCGATATCAGAAAAGAGAATCTGCTGAACTGGTTAAATCGTGGAGGGATCAAAGGCAGAGAAAAAGGAATCCGAAAGAAGAAGTTAGGAGGATTTCCAAATGAATCTTAATTTTTTGAGAGGAAATATCATTATGCTACAAGTTGTAGTTGCTGCTGTGAAAGAATCAGCCATGAATTTATTGTGGATTTTATGTTTCCATTGATGGATCATCATGATGATGAACCAAGATTTACAGATCTGTATTGGCTGCTGAATCTTTCTCTACACTGATGGAAGAGAGACTTTGGTGACAACTATTCCATTTATAAGGCTTAAAGATCTTCTAGTTTACTTTAGGGTTAAATTACAGTCGTTGGTTTATTTTCTTGTAAATGATATTTGCTGACCAGCATATGTTTCATAGACGGCTGTGATCGTATATTCGACACATGTGGAGGTTCTAAAGTGTAAGCCATCTGTACTCTTGCAGCCACGGTGGAGGTTCATTTTCGACCAGAATCCAACCCATAGTCTTAAATCATATTGACCTGCTTTTCACATATAAAGTGAAAGGATCTTTAATAACAAGCAGAAGACTAACTAGCTATAACTAGATATGTAGAGCATTTCCATTAAAGAATTCCTTGCCCATCCCCGTGTAGAGCTTAATTTCAGTAGAGTAATTAAAAATCCAGAGGGAAAACAAAGACATCTTAAGGAGAAACCAACCATTTATTTACCGAGAAAAAGATCTTGAAGAAAAGAATCCAACAAGAGTTATTAGAGTCTAATTAAATTCTGTTCATTATATTTATGTCTCCTTGAGGTCAAAGAAGTCTGATGAGAAATTGTTGGCTCTCTGAGAAAAAATAAATTTTGGATCTTTAAGATGAAGAAGAAAAATAATTTTTAAATACATGAGACATATATGTCTAATGAACTCCCACTTTTGAATAATCTAAGTTTTGGCTTCTTCAGTAGTAGTAAAATGTTCCGAAAAATGATGGATCGAAAAAAATAACAATTAAGCAGCTCTGAAAGTGCAGTATAATTTCGTTGATATAACTCAGTAGCATAGCTTAGGATCACCATGTCTCGTAATCTTAAATTAAGAAAACAACATTAATTTTTGGCTGCAATTTGAGATTCAATTTTACATCTTTAGTGAAGTGTTCATACTCATTGCATCTCTCTCAGTAGATCTTAAAATGTAACATCAGTAGATCTCATCTGATATAGAAAGCAACATTAATTTAGTAAAGATGAATAACAACTTGATTTAGTCTTAAATTATGATCTCTCACTGATATTCTTCTCATGTACAAATTCAAAAGACAAAAACATCTGTGATAACAAGTAGTCGGTTAACTAGAAATACAAGATCTAACTCTTTAACAGGGATGGTAGAGCCAATCCAATCTCGCGTCCCTGACTCAATGAAAAACTAAAGCCAAGAAAGAGCCGATCCAACAAAATTGCTCAGTCAGCTTCATCGAATTTCCAGCTGCACTAAATCATAAGAATGGTTCACCAACAATTAAGCTTAATGATTAATCTCTTACACATCAGCCTAATGATGCCTCACGGAAAAACAGTTGAGGAAGATGGAGACGCCAAATATTTGTTTTAGACGAATTAGCCAAGATAGAAAAGAATCTAACAAACTGGTAGCAGAAAAAAAAAGGGGAGGTGATGATAGTTTTTTGAGAGGAGAAATCACTGTGCTCGGCAAGTTGTCGTGGTTCATGGACATTATTTGATGTTTTTGTTTCCATGGATGATGGATTATGAAGATGAAGAAGTGGTAGAATCAGGATAACAGATCTAGCCTGTTCAAATTTGGGCAAAACTGCGATCGTTGATCTTTTTTCGTATTTAATTGAACGGCTCACACATAATTTTAGCTGACCCAAGCATATTTTGTTACTAGAGATATATGCGTGTCAAGTAACAAAAGCCGGAGCACTCTATCGATCCTACTACTCCCTCCGTCCCTAATTAGATGAGCTATTTGTAGTTTGCACAAATTTTAAGGCAAGGAGGAAAGTGAAGTGTATTTAAGTATTTTTTACAATTATACCCTTATGGGCAATAATTAGTAAAATTTAAAAACGATTTATCTCTTAAACTATACCACGGTTTTTTATAAACTTTATACCGTTGAAAAGCATTTTAAAACACCTACGCAACGAATATAAACATGACTATCAAAGTATACATATTTCTTATAGAAAAAATAATCAATTAAAAGGGTAGTTTTAGAAATATCCCCTTGAATAGTGAAATAGCTCATCTATTTGTGGACAAAACTAAAAACCAAATAGCTCATCTAATTAGGGACGGAGGGAGTATTACATACACAGACTAAACATTCACACAAATATCTAGGGTTTCTTCCTCTATAAATATATCATTTCCACACTCACACAACAAAAGCAAAAAAGAAAAAGAAAGCTCTAGGGTTTCTGAATCTCTTATCCACCTGAATCTCTCACCCACCACTCTAATGGGAAAAATCCACCTCTTCGGGCAATCTGGTATATACATATCTTCTAGATTTTGCAATGAAATTTTTATGTTGTGATTATTATTGTTCTTGATTAATTTTGTATGCTCATTTGTTCAATTGATTCTGCAGCTGTGGATGCACTAGTACAAAAATGGGCTTAGGTAACAGTTTAAAACTGTCACCAAAGTATTTATGTGACAGTTTTGAAAAAAAATTGGACTGTCACCAAAGCCCCTGTTACGAAAGGTCTTTAAGAAACATTACGGAAACATACCGTAAGGTACAGTTATGTCATAAACCTGTTGTTGTTGACTAGATACCGTGATATTTTCTTAATAAACTGTCGTCGAAAATTCGATTTCCTCTACTAAGGTAAGAGTTTCTTTATAAACACATTATTGTTGACAAATTACGGTAACATCTTCTAGTGTAAAGCGTCATCGAAAACACAATTTCTTATACTATGGTAACAGTTTTCTCATGAACCTGTCATAGCAGCCAAGTATATCTAGATAAAACTGTCATGTAAACCATATTTCGTGACATATTATACGGTTAAGCCGTGATCATACAACCAACTTTAAATTGATAAACAGAGCTAAAATAACAATTGTATTTCAGGAAGAATATTTCATAATTTAAGGTTCAACAAATGACAGAACAAAGGATAAATTAAATGAAATGTCATTCTTCCATTACAAAAGAAAAATCATGAACTTCAATGCACTAAATTAGCAACTTCCACTGCCTCTTTGTTTGGAGGTCTCGTTTTCGATATCTTTAGAAGAATTCTTATAGTTGTAGCCTTCACTGGAAGCTCCTGCAGCAAAGCACTCTCGATACTGGGCTATTGCAAAGCAGATCATATTTCAAAATAAAATAAGATCGCCATCCAAAACATGCCAGGACCAAAAAAAAGAAATCATCCTAACCCACGTCAATAAGGAACTCGTAGTCATAGAAATGAGGGAAAAGATTTGATGATCAGCAACCCTATTCAAAATGCAACTGAGAAAAATAATATACGACACATTGCACGAAAATAAATAAATATTGGCAAAATCATCCCTACTAAGTGTTAGTTGACTAGTCTATACCTATGAAAGTAGCTCGCAATCATGGAACAAATGAAAATGAGTAAGAGAAAAAAATATTGTTCTTAGTTCAGTGTACGTTGGAATATGGATAACGTATTTAGAAAACATTGTCATGGCACCGAAGCATACCCCTTTTCAGCAAAAAAAAACATAACTAGAATGTAAACAAACCTGAAGCCCAAGCTGTGATACATTCTTACACAACTGCAATGCTCCGTAAAAACCTTCTACTTCGTCTTATGAAGTCAGAGCCTTTGGCGTAATGAATAATGGGGATCTTTTTTAGAGCCACCTGTTACAGTGCAAATTTTCTTTTCTAATTAATATTTTATGAATTCCCACCTACTTGAATATACTACATATAAAGGCAAATAATTAAATCCAAATAACGGAAGTACCTCGATAGCTAGGCTGCCCTTTTTGAACAATGGGACATGGTAGAATCCTTTTTGAAATACAAAACTTCAAAAGTTTCCTTCCACGCCACAAGGTTTTCTTTGCAGTTTCGGAGATTGCTAATGGTATTTATTACACCATCCCCTTCGCCTGGGAGTTGGTCCAATAGATCTTGTATCGTTTTAGTAACAGAGTATTCGACCAAACAATCAGCCACCCAGCTCATCAAACTAGAAACACAATCTTAGTTTACAATCGAACACATACACAAAATAGATATAGATGATGCTGAGCCATTATTATCTTGGAAACGTAAGAAAAAAAAGAAACACACTGTCACTTATATGTCCATCCTAATTCACATGAGAGGCTTGCTTTAGAGAATTGAACTTTGAGGCTTGTTCGACTCGCTTACATCATTGTTCCCAATAATTGGCTGAAAAGCGTCAAACTGGAATGTTTTTCCTTCATGGAAAGAATTAAATATGCAATGTCTGGAAAGGTTTTCTTGTCCATTCTTTATTGGACGAAATAACTCTCAAGGATTTTAACAGATCCTTTAACTGCAATTTATGCTGCAAAGATTAACCAGCATCCTTCCTTAATCAGTTCCAATATAATGGGGTAAAATAACTGAAAACCACAAAAAAGGATGCGAGTGACTACCTTAATACCAATGAAATGGCCTTCTGTTTACAAAATAGAAATTAAACAATGAAGTCCATGTCTATATTATGGAGAACAAGTGCAACCTAGACTATGCGCCAAACATTATTGTTGAGAGGAAAAATTTGAACACGATAATATAATTTAATGCAAACGGGAAGACAAAGTAAGCAAACAAATTTGCCCTACACAGATTAGAACGAAGAACACTAGATAAATAGACAATTAACTTCTTAAATTAAACCCACACAACTTAGATGCCTGCAAAAACATTACATATAGGTAAAGATCTAAACGCCCGCATAAACAGTACATATAAGCAAAGATCCAATTCTGAGCAACAAACAAGAGAGAGAAGCAAGAGATAACATTAAGGAAGGAACTACTCAGGGGTGAAGTATATGACTAGGATTAAACATTGGGACACATTGCTAATCGCTACGAAAAGTAGTGTTTGAGGGTTTCAGGGATAACAAGAGCTCAAGGACCTATATGATGGACATGAACTTCACATGAATCATGTATAACAATGTTCTGGAATCTGGATTGTACACGAGACAATTTTTTTATAATAACCACATTAGAAGGATCAATTAACCAACCTCCGTTTCACCGACTTAGAGCATGAGTCTAGTTAGTTGTCTGAATTTGACGATAGAATTTCATTTAGTGGCAAGTTTAAGCCCATCAGTAAAAATTCAAGAGGAGAATCACCCAATGACCCAAGTCAAGGGATAACAATTAAGAATCATTCATACCCTCCCTCATATCACTAAAACAAATATACACTAATATTTTTAATAATTTATAGATGCAATTGCTAAGAAATAAACCTTTAAACTAAGGTCTAATTCGAGATAAAGAAAGAAAAGAGAACACGGTTAGAGTAAGAACATTAAACATGTTTGAGAAATGATAACCGAACATATATACATTTAAGACATATCGAAGAGTAGTACCAAGACTAGACAGTATATCGTGATTAAATTAAGGTCATCCAGGAATTTCATTACTTAATCTCTAATGATTGACCAAACCAACAGTATCTTGATGCCAAAGTAGAAATCAATCCATAAAAAAACTCATTTTTCAACCCAATCGTCATCAGCTAAAAATTGGGCATCATTCTTAGTCCAAAAAAATCCTATAGGATCAAAAGGAACTAATTATATGAGACGCACAGTCACCCGATTTGATGAAATCATACTTGATTAAAGGATCCCTTGATGAAAACACTATGAAAATGAAATAAGGGAAAACAATTATTCATGGGCCAAATTTTACAAAACTAGAATTAAAGAAGTAGAAGAAATACTTGCCCCGTCACCCATTTCTTCTTCTTGACTTCTCTCTGATTCTCATCCTCCCCTAAATAAATTTTCTAATCGATAACAGTTATCACCACCAGGATTAACCTCTTTTACAGCAAATCACCGATAGATTCGTTCTCATAATTCGCTCTATGCAACCCTAGATTTGATTGAGGCTAAAATATCTTTACAACTTGTAGTTCGAATCACTCAATCTCAGAAGAATAAATTTTGAGAAAGAGAAGGATACAGAACTAAAAACTAGATCTAAAAACTTAGCCCATGAATATCTTTAATCAAGGAGAGCAGTGTACGTGTCCTCGTTGTTCCCCTTCATTTTATTTTTCTGTAACACGTGTCAAGCTAACAACATGCCGCTATCTAGGAACTGACGAACCCACACAAAACGACCCACTACCTGTAAACAATGGCTAAGGACTCGAACCAACAACATCGGAAGGTAGATTATAGGGATAGTAGCAGTTTGGGTTCAAAACTGTTATTATAAAAAGGAAGCGACGGTAAATAAAAGAACTGTTATCTATAACTTCACTAGTTTGTAACAGTTCCTTTATAGAACGGTAACCATAGCCTAAGAACAATAACAGTTTATAAACTGTTATTATATACCAATATACGACAACATTTTTGTTTACATGAACTGTCATCATATGCTTATTCAGTAACAGTTTCAAAACTGTCATGGTTGTTCACTATTATTTGTGTGAGTTTTGTTATAAAACTGTTACCTATTTCACAGATATAACTCTTTTGTGACAGTTCGTTCCTCAACTGTCATGGTTCTGAATTTTGAACTGTCACCAAAGCCAACATTTGTACTAGTGATGCTGGAACTCCTGGTGATTATTACATCAATCCGTTTGAGAAACTGATGACCAAAACATCTCACTGGAGTGCTGTAGAACATGAAGATTATATTGAGACTATATTCAACATGGCTGCTTTTAAGGGTCCAGGTGAACTTGTTTATGGCAAAAGATACAAGAATCAGGCTATTGGTGATTCGTAAACAAGGATGATATTTTGCGATTTACATATTGAACTCTGATTTCATTGATTTTAAGGGGATTGACGGTGAAACTAAAGATGTACTATCCCAAACAATTACTTCTTTTCTTTAAATTAGTACTAGTAATGCCACATGTGCGATGCACATGCTTGAATCGGATTCTTTTAACAACACCAAATTTGATAATAATGGGAAAAAAAAAGCTTAAAATTTTTTTTTAATATCCTTGTTTGTACTCATTACGTAGATAATTTAAAGAGCTTTCCAAATATATTAATTTGCAAAAAATCCGATGTGTATTTTTAAAGATATCTAAGTTTTAAATTTTTTGATCTATTTTTAAAACAATGGCATTCCTGTAAATATACAAATATTAACTAAAAGCTTAGTTAATGGGGGTATTATTGTCACGTGAAAAGGCTTCACCAAAAATACCTCTTTTCTTTATATTAGTAAGATTTTTCTCACCCATTATGACCACTTCGGTTACTGAATTTGCGATTGTTTGGTTGTCAATCCCAATTTGTTGACACTCATCGCAACTGTCTCAGATTAAAGTGTATAAACTAAACAATAGATCTAATTACATAAAAAAACATTAATTAGTAAACGCACATAACATGTAAATTATGATTTAACAATAATCTGTTTATCATTCACATACAAACTGCAACGATCTGTAGTAACAATTAGACGCTAGAACGTTTAGTCCATAACAAACTACCCAGCTTTACAGAAAAAGGGCATACCCTATAGTCTAAAGACTACTCCATAATGCTACTTACAAACTCAACACTGTCACTAGTGCAGTGTAAGATCCCCATACAGATTTACAAACCAAAGCCAATGAAGCCCAAATAGTTTTACCCATACAAGCCCATCTCAAACTTAAAACCCTAAAGTTATCACAGTTTGCCGGCCACCATCACTGCCGCCATTGGTCTCAGGCTTCACCATCTGCCGCCGCACCACTCCACTTTGACCATTGCACCCAAGAAAAGTCACCAAACCAATCATACCACCATTACTCTATCTAAAACGAACACAGTTGTTGATTAGAGCGAGAAGAAGACTGATTTAGTTAATCAGCTCCACTTTCCTTACTGAAACTAACATTTAGATCCAACATAGGAACTCAAACTGATAAACCCAAACTGGTAAAGCAAAGTTGTTGAATAATCTTAGTTCCCAAATTCCTACTAAGCAGTATAGCTCGGGAAGCGAATTTCAATCACCATGTTTGGCAATCTTAGACTATCAACTAACAGCAATTTAAATTGAGCTGCAATTTGAAATTTAATTTTACATCTTCAATATATGGTGTTCATACTCATAGCAACTTTATTACCAACTTTATTACCATCTCACGAATATGATTGGGGACACAAAATGATTCTGATTTAACTAGTCACGACCTTTGACCAAATAGATCTTTAGTTTTTGAGAGGAAATATCATAATGCTACAAGTTGTTGTTGGTTCTGTGAAAGAATCCGCCATCAATATGTTGTGGATGTTTTTCTTTCCATTGATGGATCATCATGATAATGAACCAAGAATTACAGATCTGTATTTGCTGCCGAATCTTACTCTACACTCATTCAAGAGAGACTTCGGGGACAACTATTCCTTTTATAAGGCTTAAAGAACTACTAGTTTACTTTAGGGTTTAAATTACAGTCGTTGGTTTATTTTCTTGTATATGATCGAACGGATGATTTGTATATAAAAAACTGAGCAAAAATATGTTTGATAGACGGCTGTAATCGTATGTTTGACACACGTAGAGGTTCTAAAGGGAGTAGTCCTGCAGCCACCGTGGAGGTACACTTTCAACCATCACAGTTGAGTCAAATGTCATACTAAAACTACTAGTCAGTTTTACAGACTCATCCTCGGATTTTATATCGAAGTAAAGCTATCCGTTCGACCATGTTTTCAAATTTGCCATTGAGTTCCTGGAAAACAAAAATTCTGGGTCAAATACTAAACCTAGGATATTCGGGACTATCCGAAAAATTCCTAGATGTTATAGGAGTATCTATTTTTACTTGTATTTCACGGTCCAAGAAAAATATAAAATTTAAGGGGTTAATTAACCAATATGTTGTAGATTAAAATGATAGTAATGAGGTGTCAATTCATCGGAAAAAATATTGTTCAGGCAACACAGGTCAATGAAGGGGGGTGTCGATCAAACTATGAAAGTACGTTGAGTTCCTTGACAATTACTCTTCGGTGCAGAGAATCTCTTGAAAGCTTCTCTTGTAATTAACTCAAACTAAGTGACATTTCCTTCTTGCTCGGCCTTTTCTTTCACAATGGGTTACTAATTTTTGAAGACAGAAAGCATGGATTTTGATCTAAAAGATTTTAAGTTAATGAAACAGTTAATATTGAAATTATGAGAACGAATCAGAGTTGTATTTCCTTCAAGTCACAATTGATTTAGCAAACTAGGTCAACGGAAAGCTTGTTAGAAATTTTAAGTCATGGAATAGAAACGATCATGGCTTGAGGCGCGTAGAGACGCTTTCTTTAAAGCGTTATTTGCTCCCACTCGATTTGAGTTGTTGAAGGGATCGAATTGCAAACCAATTTCAGGATACAACAAGCCTTATGTGATTGGCGACCAACAAAATCGACGAATCACCCTAAACTCTTCTTGATATCGTAATTGAGTCACAAATATAATAACTACATAGATGGAGAGAAACAATTGGGTGTTTCAAGCTACTGTAAGAGATGCCATCTAGGAGTGGAGAAGAAAACAAGGGGCTTCAGGCAATTTGAAAAGAAACATTTGGGACATTATTCTTTTTGCCATTTGGTGGGCAGTGTGTCTGGAAAGAAATGCTAGGCCTTTCAATGGGAAATACAATGATATGAAATTTTGGTTTCAGGCATTTGTAACTATAAATAACCATAGCATATTTCCAACACCTGGTAAATGTCAATTGAATTCCACTTAATTTCAATAGTTTTGTGTTGTGTAATATGAGTAACCCCTATCAAATGTGATGTGTAACTCCTGATGTAGTATAGATTGTGAATTGCATTTTTGCACGTCGTGCGTGCATCCATGTTTCCATTTGGCATCTTGGATTTCTTCATTCATAGTCTTCGCTACATTCTGTCGTTTCTTTCTTTTATCCAAGAAACACACATACCAAGAGAACACGTACAAGTTCACAAGGAACCTATATGTAGTAGTAGGAACTAAAATTGATGGCAGTAGAGATTTATGGCAAGAACTACCATGGCGATGTTCTATATTGTATATCGAATCTAAATTATGACAGCAATAGCAACATAGGCTACACTAAATTGAGTGAGTTGAAAATCTGAAAGTGTGATTCATTTTATCAGTTTATAAATAGTTCTCCAACTGTTGGACCATATATGCTAATCTCTCCAAAGGACATGGATTCATGTTTGCTGATCACGTTGTCATTTCAGATGTCATGGACATGAAGCTGGAGATGAAATATACGTGTAATGTATCTCAAACCTACTGACATATATATGGCTGTTGTAGTTTCCTATCATTTATCCAAGTTAACAGTTTTACGACTCCTGCATTAATTGATTCTCGGAAATGCGTAGTTTTTTGTTTTTCCTTTCCGCACATAGCAGAAACTTTTTTTTTACGAAGTGCACATAACAGAAACTATATACCGTTTTCTTTTGAAAATAGAAAGAAATAACTATATGTGATGCGAATACTTGATAATAGAATTTTCTTACCAATACATTTTTTGTTCTTTTATAGATCATGGGAGATAGAGAGTATTGGAAGAGGTGGAATGAGAAAACATGGAGCCAGTGATCCATTCATAGAGTTGTAGATTCATTGAGAAAGTTTGGTTTAGAAGGAGAAAAATGGAGGAAGGCACGCCAAATCAAAAATGCATCTCGCCTCGCCACACCAAATCAAAATTGCATGATGGGGCGAGGCCAAGCCACATTACATCAAACCAAAAATACGGTTAAAAGGAAAAATGCACGACATGGCGAGGCGAAGCCACATCACACCAAACCAAAAATATGGTTTAAGAAAAATGATGGTGGATGGTGTACGGGTCTGCCCAATGCGTGGCATGGGCACAAAATCTTGTTAATTCGTTACGAGAGGTTTAAATAAATTGTAACCTAAAGGTGACACGTTCTGTCCATGTATTGTAGAGTGCTCTAACTATGGCTTGGCTTTGGAATGAACGTGAACATTAAATACACTGTATTATTAGTCAATGACATTAAAAGCATGAGATATAACACCTAGAAATTATGATTTTAGATCTACACATTTAATGTCGATTAGGCTCGAGTCCTATAAATTTTCCTCCATGTAAATCTCCTTCAAGCCAAATTTCTAGAGAAAAAAATCTCCTCGAGAGAAAAGAGGAAGTTAAAATTAGAGCTCAGTCAATAACAAAAAAAAAAAAAATGGATGGCAAGAACTTGAAGATGTCTTTTCTTATTGTGATCTTAGTGTTGGGAATGCTGGCGGAGCAGAGTTCAGCATGTTGGACGACATGTATGCAGCATTGTCAAAATCCATTCAGAGGATGGATTCCGTGTGCTATTTATTGCGGGATACAGTGTGCGCCGATGTTTTCAAATGATAAGGTTATTACATCTGCTGTTGATTACTGCAAGCTTGGTTGTGGGATGCTGAACTGCGCCAACAAAGCCGCCACACCTCAGCAAGTGAATGACTGTGTTAATGGTCGTTGCGGGAAAGAGTGCATCAAATAGGCAGATTAAGTTACTTGGCGATGCTCTTGATTGTATCGGTGAATAATGAATTAACATGGATTGATCCATGACTTGTTCTACGAGAATGCACCTAATTCTATTAGCAATGTTGTTTTTCTCTAATACAACTTTTCTTAAACAGTCTCTTAAATTTCCTGTGCTATTTTTATTTCTTCTTTCTTCTTTGACAATTACGCTTCTCAAAAACTGATTAGATGTGAGCACTACTTAGATGATTGAACTTCGAAGAGGTCTGAGCAAGTTCATAAAAATGTCTGTTGTTTGCGATATATAGTACGTTCTTGTGGAATGATCCATGTCATCTCTTAAAGAGGCTGATCTGCACCATCATCAGGCCTTGAACTACGATTTTCTAAATTGCAGGAATAATGTGGTATCCATTGAGTTTTCTCCATTGCAGTAAATAATGTGGTATCCACTGAATTCCTAGAATTTGACTTTGTGAACTGCAATGTCAGTTAAGAATAACATGCAATTATAATAGTAATACCCCAGAGCAAAATTGTGCGTGGATCCTCAACTACTATCAAACATCCTGCAGTTTCATAGTAGAGTCAGTCATACTCAACGTATCAGCTTTTAGTTGGTCTAATTGGTTTAGATTTCTATGCAGGTGGCACCCCATGCACGGTGGAAGATCATACTCCATTTACAATGTGATCATCAGTTAAGTGGCGCGAACAAGGCGTTTGCTCAACAATTTGACTTTAGTTGTCTGACACTTAAATGGTGGTTAACAGATGCTGAAGTAGTTTATTACGGTCTTCGGACTGAACGCTTAACATTAAAATATAGTGTATATTTGGTGAATAACATTAATTATCAATGCTGTCATGGATCCTACAAGATGAAAGTACTCCTCATGTATATTTGGGGATACTTATAAACTAATTGGGGATAGTGGAAAGGGATAAAAACTGGATTTAAATACCAAATCAGGGTAACCCCTTATCGAAGTATTTTACCTAATACCTAATCTACTTTCACTAATCATGCTTAGTGTTTAATTATAATTAGTAAATTCATAAGATTATATGATAAATGATTGGTGCGTATTTTTATTTGTATTTCCGTGAGTGAGGTGAGAGTAGAAAGAGGGGGAAAATTGAAAGGGAACTTTTTTTGGTAAAAATGGAGGATGATTGTACAAGCACTCCCAATATTCAGGTAAAGGTGCCAATGTGTTGAAAATTTGATCGTTTTCTTTGAATCCACCATTGTTGCAGCTGAAATAGCTCGGTGCCGGCATGGACGTAGTATGAATACAATGCCGGCAGCAGCATTCCCGGCATTGTATTCAATCGAAAAAACCATGTCGACATTTGTTAGAAATTTTCATAAATGTTTGCCACTATCGGGGGGTGGCCCCTCCCGGCTGTGTTCGACCTATTCAGTTTTGAAATTTTCTGGTTTTAATTAGTCTACAGCCGGCACAGTCAGTTAATTGTCGAGCATGCCGGTACTACTAACGGCATAGTATGTTGCTTAAATTCCTTTTCCGGCACATGATGTAAAGTATCTAGAAAATTGAAAAAAAAAATTCACTTGACTACCGGCATTGATATATTTTTATCGAGCATGCCGGCATTTAGTTACGTCATTGAATGTTAGTTACCAAGAATGCCGGCACCGGCATGGTCTTCATCAATTTGGCATCGTCTTCATCGCTTCCGGCGATGTAAAAAAAAAATCCGACATGGTCATCATCACTACCGTCATGGTCTTCATCACTTCCGGCATGGTCCTCATCACTACCGGCATGGTATTCATCACTTCCGGCATGGTCCTCATCACTACTGGCATGATCTTCATAAATACCGGCATGGTCTTCATCACTACCGGCATTGTCTTCATCGCTTCCGAATGATAAAAAAAAAATCGTTTTCAAAGTGAGGAGCCGACAGAGAAGGAGAAGAGAATTCGAAAGGGTGTGGGGAAAATTTGGAATTTGAAGAGTGGGGAAAATTTAGAGTTGAAAGGGAGTGGGGGAAATTATAATTTGAAAGGGAGTGGGGAAATGGGGATATGATTTTGTTTTTTTATTTTAAGTTTTTAGATTTTTTATTTTGGGGAAGGGTATTTTAGTATTTTCACCCAAAAACACCCCTTAGCAGACACTATTGGTTGGGGGAAGTAATTTATATCCCCAATTAGTTTAAGTATCCCCAATCGCTAAGAACGTTTAAAATTCAGATATTACTTGCAATAAATTGATGAAATGCTACACTGCAGATCAATCAATGATGCATTTCTCATGCTACTTTAATAAATTATTCAGCAACATACATAAGTTGTTCATTCTGTAAATAAAATGTAACATAAAGCTGGCATGTCTTTTTTTTTTTTTTTTTTTTTTTGTTAAATAATTTAGTACCGACAAGTTTCGAACTTAGGCCACTGGTATCGTCACCCGATGACGACCACTTTATTATAGTGACACCCACAGCACGTTGCGTCTACGTAGAGTCGTTGACTCAAACTATGGCTTGGTTTCAATTTAACGTCAATATTAAATACACTAATTGGTTTATAACATTAAAACCATGTTTGGTGTTGTGTTATAGCATATCCCATCAATTATGCCTTTATAGTTTCTGTTAACTAAGTTAATTTTGAAATTATGATTTGAGATATGTACGACTAATGTCGATTAGGTTGGTATCCTATGTAAGAAAATTTCTATACATATAGAAATATCCTGTGGGCCCATGTAATAACTTTGGTTAATTAAGAATATTGCTAAATATTTCGGTTACCATTCTAGGGGATTAATTCCTATTAACTCTTCCTTGATGGACGGACGAGATATAATGTTATAAATAAACCCTAGGAACTTGGTCATTCTTCTACCTATAAAAGGAACACAATAGCCATCAGTATTGGGTTCGAGAATTTTACTATTCATAACGTATAAGGTCAAGAAGGAGAAACCAAGAACTCCACAAGGTATTACCACTTCTCCTAAGATGATCGGTGTGCGATGGATTAACGCTATCAGGTATTACATATAAACTTATCTTTGTGTATTTGGTTATGTGATTATCATGAAGTTCAACGATCCTAATTAACGATCTATAAAATTAAATCTTATAGTTGGTATCAGAGCTTGTGTTTAGAACTCATGATCGTCCGTTAATCATATTCAATAATAAATAATATTGGGTTTGATATCTTTTTTTTTTCCCTTCTGTGAACATAATCGTTCTTATGGAATTGCATTACTTTTCGCATCTAACTATCTTGACCCATATCATGCTCACACTTCATGTTCATGTGTTTTTTTTTTTATTATCTCATCAAAATCAAATCAGTTGAAAATTATGGTATAATGTACAATTTAAGATCCTATGGCCATTATCACTTATGATTTTCTTTTATACTTTTATATTACTCTCTCTTAATTTTGGAAGAAAATATATTTCAACATTAATGACCTACTTAATTTTGGAGGAAAATATATTTTAATTTAATGCTAATGTCCTACCCTTTATTTTATGTAAATAAATTAACATTTTTTGCTTAATGAGTTTATTTTTGGCCTGATGATTTTATTTTTGGCATGTAAATAATAGAATAAAATCATTGTAAGAATATTATTTTTAAATAATGGCATATAATGAGCATATGAGGTAATAATGAACGTAATAATGATGATAAATGAAATGGAATAATGTCGACATCATGTAGTCATAAACATGCATAATTGTTCCACTAAAGTCCATATATTCTACTTGCCTTGTATGTGAAAGGGAGGTAAATTTGAGATATGATATAAACGAGGAAATATTTATTAGGAATTATATCTTTATGGCATGAATATTTTCATCACGTGAATGGTTATTAAGACATTAAAAATTGGAAACATTAATATTTTCTTTTGGCATGTATACGTGTTAGTTACTATTAAGATAATGAGACAATATTAATTTTAAAACTAATGAAACCAATTTTTATTGTAAAATTAATTTACGCTTCCGCCTTATTGAAAAAATAAAATGAAATTTTGTTAATCGAGTTTCATTATAAATTTTATGATCAAAACCATTTTTTGACACCATTAAATTTGTGTGTGCATTATGATATGGTTTGTGTGCTTGTGCGTTATGGTATAGTTTCTCTCACATTATTGTTTTCTTTAAATTTTATGGGATTATACTTAAAATTATTATTGGACTCTTTAGTTATCACCACAGTGATACTAGAGTGTTATATCTCAGTATAATCATAATGTCATTATAAGCATGAATTTGCAAACCGTAAAGTGTAAGTTTTGCAGTTATCGACATCATGTGATAATGACATTACTTTAGTTGATTGGCTATCACCACGGTGATGTCAAATCACTTTTGGTCATGATCACAATTTTGTCAAATGCTTGTAATATTGTTTTTTCTTAAATATATTAGAGCAGAATTTACCCACAGGAAATTGGAGTTCATTTATTTAAGAAAACATTGACTGATATGATTTTGATCATACATTATGGATATGAACTGATTTGAATCTTGAGGGTGTCTTGTGTCATTATGTTTCACTTTTCTCCCAATGTTGATGATAATTTCAATTGTACGTATAAAATGATTGTGCTTAAGATTCTTAGGTCATAATTCTTTAGTTATCACCACAGTGATACTAGAGGTTTTTATCTTAGCAATAATAATAATTTTATTGTAAGCACGAATACGCCAAGCCGTAAAGGCAAGGTTTAATAGTTATTATGGCATTATTTTTTGAGTTGTTTGGCTATCACCACAGTGATGTCAAATAATTTTTCCAGTCATAATCGTTATCATGTCAAGTGCTTATAATATTGTTTTTTCTTAAATGTATTAGAACAACAATTACCCACAGGTAATTTGAGTTCACATGTTTAAGATAACATTGAAGTGTACAATATCTGATCATACATTAGGGTAATTAAATAATCGGCACATGATTTTACGTTATTTCTTAAAAGTGCATAAAAGAAAATTTACATAAATTAACTCATTATCGAGTTGAGTAACCTATTACGAATTTTTCATATTTTCATGAATATTTTTATTATGTTGTCCAAAACTTATTGCGTCCTCTATGAAATTGAGGTTTTATTTTTGATAAATTTCTCCATATTTCTGAAAATGATATTCATTGACTATTTAACACTTTTCATATTAATTCATCATATATCCGTTATTTATCATGATCTTTAAGCTTGTATCATATTTAAATGAGCGATGCATCAAAGAATTTTCTTCAATGAAATTTCATTATTGAATTATATTTATAGACTTGCTTCATGCTCGATTTTGGTTTAAGAAAAGGTTCATTATGTTTGGATATTTTTCGATTATAGGGTGTTGATATTTTTTTCACAATTTATGTATGGCATGTGTTTTGAATAAATGTTCGTGATTGATGTTTTAGGGTTACTCATTTTTTGTGTATAAGGGACTAAATTTATGATCAGATCAAGTATGTCCATATCTTTGAGTAGGACTGTGCAATATCACAAGAAAAGTTAGTGTGATATTTGCAATTGTACATGTTTCTTTGGATAGTTTAGTTATCACCCACGGTGATGCTATGCTCTTATCACGGTAAGTGTTGTATATTTTGGGTCATCTTAGTTTGATTTTACTATTAGAACAATGATGCTCACAAGTAGTTTTGGTTCACAAATTTAAACAAGCATTAAAGTTATCTAAATGTTTCATATACATGTGAAATAATAGCCACCCACAGGTGACTACAACTCACATTATATTAGGTTGAACATATTTAGAATTATTGGAGTTTGTTAATACATTTTAGGACGTGAGTTGCCCACAGGTGATTTTAGTTGTGGTATTAAACAAACATAATGTTGTGTGTATGAGAAGGTAAAATATGTACTAATGTTTCTCATGTCTCACATTGTTCCTTGATAAGGTTTTACCCACAGGAGAATCTTATTGAAGGTATGTAACTATTGTAAGCTTAATTGTCATTTATCTCTATTATAAATTTGATTTTGTTCTTATTAATTGTATATTATGATTATTCTCAGTAGACTTTTAATGGTCCAGTTTTGGAAGATAAAATTGTTTATCACCCGATGATTTTTAATTCTTTGTGTAAATCTATCGATTGCATTATGAATCTCAATCCATGGATGTTTTATCGAACATTCATTATTGAAATTGAGAGGCAATTATAGATAAAGTGAAAATCATAAAAGTCCGACAAAGGTGGTGAATATTGTGAAAGGTATGACAAAACAGGATAATATCCTAAATCTTTTGCATAATATCTTCAAAAGTTTGGAATCGTTGCTCAATACACAAGGCCAACTTATCCTTGGCATAATAGTGTATATCAAAGGCTAAATCATACTTTTATGAAAATGGTTAGAAGCATGATGAGCCATGCATAATGGCTATACATTTGTGGATGTTTGTTCTTTTCTGCGAATTTTATGTAATTTAAATAGATTTCCAGTAAAGAAGTTTCAAAGACACACTTTGGAATAGAAAGGTTGGAAACCTAGTTTAAATCACCTTTAAGTTATGGTTGTTTAGTTGGAAGTGAGGGCTTACATTCCAAAGAATGAAAATTGGATTTGGAAACTATTATTGGTTCATTGGTTTTCCTAAATGATCCAAATGGTATTCCTTAACGTTCTAACCGTAGTATGAGACTTATTGAAACCGAAAATATAAATTTGTTAATGATGGCATAATCAGTGGG
This sequence comes from Papaver armeniacum, assembly GCA_023531295.1. Lineage (NCBI taxonomy): Eukaryota > Viridiplantae > Streptophyta > Magnoliopsida > Ranunculales > Papaveraceae > Papaver > Papaver armeniacum. Next base: position 52,806 of record JAJJWW010018940.1, read on the forward strand.
AGTACGTGGATATATCTGTTTAAGAAATCATGATAATGATCCCTTTATTTTAGATTTCTATAGATATTGTGAATCTTCTCATTATCAGAATGTTAGATAATGAAAGACCACAAATTACTGATCCAATACTCCATAATATAACTACTGTCAATAAAGAATTTTATTTTGATAACAACATGAACCAGCATTAAGAAGATCTCAACAGAGATTGTAAGAAAGTTATTCATGTTGTTTTGTTGAATTTCTTACAACAATTTATTACATTTTGATATGGAATGGCAAAGACTCGGTTTTAGGTTCACAAATATTATGTGTAATAATTTTGATTAATGGATTGATGCTATGTGAGCAAAAAATCATTGGTTGAAAGTCAAGTCTCATATATTGTTTAATTGCTCGAAAGACACAAATCGGTTGTATGAAAGTGGGTCTTTATGACCTAATACGACTGTAATAGCAATTTTAAACGGTATAAAGCAAGACTTATTTCCAAAGATTTTACTCTAAAATGACGCATTGATTATAAATAAGTTTTTCTCTCGTGTCAAAGAAAGACTTATTCAGAATTAACATAGTATTATTAGTAGCTCGACGTGACCTAAGAGTTGCATTAATTAAATGTGAAAATAGCCTTTATTAATGATAAATTTTAGTCTACAAATTTTAGAAATCAAAGTATGAAATTTAAGCAGACCTCCCATAATGGTATATGAAATTCAACAAAACTATAAATGTTTCAAGCTTTGGATGAAATTATTACGGATTTATGCATATATACCTCAAGATCGGTGGGAGAAATTCATACTCTTGGCCTTGTATGTTAAGACATACTACCTACGAGTAGTGATCTTGACTTTATGCATATCTTTATATTTTTGAAATAAAGGATATCAATGAAGCTTACCATGTGATAGTAATATCATATGGATTACTAAACTCTCATATAAGGCATATATCGATTATTCAAGGAATTTTGAGATAATAACGTATTTAACATATTTTATTTCATGTTGGATAGAAGATATAAAATTAATCTTCATTCGTAAGTAATTACATATGAAACTTATAACAAGTTGTTAATATGTTAACTAATTGCCTAAAGAATTGAAGAACAAATTACAAGAAAGCTATCAAGAATTTTTGAGATACTATTTTAACTTATGTCTTATAATTAGTTAGCAAACCCAACAAGAGTTGATTGGGTTTTAGGACTTCAATTTTTGTGGATGTGGATTCTATTAAGGAAGAATCCATTAATACTAGTCCCACAATTGAGTTTGAATATTTATGACTGCGATACTTAGAGACTTATGGTTTGTCTCTACATTGCTGAAATTTTGTCTTAGCTTCGCAGCATTAAAGCACGATATGAAACAAAAGGAACAAAACACATGAACCTTGAGTATATATGCGTGGATTAGGAAATTCGAAACAATAGTTGTTCATTTACAGCTTAAGCACAATTGCATTTGGAGATGCACTTAATGAAAAAATTACCTTTTAAGACCTCTTAAGAAAAGATTAAAATCTTGGGTGCCGTGGGAGTAATTGATTATTGAATTGACTAATTTATGTGCTTATTTTTGAAAACTAATTGAGCTCTTAATAATGTACTTACAATTTATTTACGTATCCATATTTAGTATACACTTATGTGAATGGATGAATGTTGAGAAATTGTCTTTCTTTTGAAGACATAACTGGACCATTATGATATCCCCATTTAAGGCCTGATTAAGTAAGTTGCTTGTGTTGTGGTACATGGAAGGGAACATGTTGATAACAGGACAATGTGCCACCGCCATGACTCGCATACGTGATTTGCTTGGTTAAGGTATTACGTTTAACCATTAAATTTGTTTAGCAATTATGCGCGCTTATGTTTTTCTATAATTAAGCTGTTAAATAAGTTATCACATGGACCCGGTGGGAGAATGTAAGAATATTTCTATACATATAGAAATATCTGTAGGCCCATGTAATAACTTTGGTTAATTAAGAATATTGCTAAATATTTCGGTTACCATTCTAGGGGATTAATTCCTATTAACTCTTCCTTGATGGACGGACGAGATATAATGTTATAAATAAACCCTAGGAACTTGGTCCTTCTTCTACCTATAAAAGGAACACAATAGCCATCAGTATTGGGTTCGAGAATTTTACTATTCATAACGTATAAGGTCAAGAAGGAGAAACCAAGAACTCCACAAGGTATTACCACTTCTCCAAAGATGATCGGTGTGCGATGGATTAACGCTATCAGGTATTACATATAAACTTATCTTTGTGTATTTGGTTATGTGATTATCATGAAGTTCAACGATCCTAATTAACGATCTATAAAATTAAATCTTATATCCTATAGATTTGTCCTTCGTGTAGAACTCTTTTTACCAAGATTTCTAGAGAAGAATCTACTTGAGAGAAAGGATTAAGTAACGACACATTTTCTTGCTCGCTAACAACAACCTAGCTAGTAACTTTAAAATGTTGAACAACCCATTTATCTACAGTAGGGTACCGCATTTCCTTATCTCCGAAGAAGTTTTTTCGTTGCTCATCCCCACCTTCTCGGTTGCTCTGTGAAGTATTTTTATGGTCGTATTACATATTTCAAGAAACTCAATGATGGCTTGTTTCAATAGCCACCGGATTATGATTGATATGGAGAAAATAGAAGTTTAAGGCCTCGTGGTGTTAGATCATCTCCTTTAAGATATCATCTTCTACAAGCACTATCTATCACAAATAGGCGTGAGTAACGGGTGAAACCCGTGGATTTGGTGCCACCCAAATCCAATCCATCAAAATGACAGGTGTAAGAATTGCATCCACGTCCAACCCATCACCCGCGGGTTTGCCATCCGTGGGTCGGCGGGTGCATGGGTTGGATGCGGATAAACTCATGGATTTCGTTATTTTCTTTAAAAGAAAATAGGTTAAAAAATAAAACAATAACATTTATATAATTTATAAAAATAGAAAATAGCTTGGAAAATAAAACATTAACACTTACATAAAACAGAGTTCATGTCTTTTAAAGAGAAATCAATCTTATATCTTTAATTTCAAATGATATTGTGTTATTTGTTGCATGTGAATTGTTGCAAGAGAAACCATTAGGTTAGAAAATAAAACGCTCACACTTATATATAATTCATAAAATACAAAATATAACCTAGCGTGTGTGGGTGTCCATGGATTTTTAGATTCGCACCCAAACCCAACCCAATATTTATCTGGTGTTCAAAAATGTACCCATGTCCAACCCATTCATGAACGGATTGTGGATTGGGTTGGGTAGGTTTGGCGGGTTTGGGTCCACATGCTCACCCTAAGATTCACAAATAATGAGACTCCTCTTTTTTTTTTTTTTTTTTCCTCTCTCCCAAATCCTCTCCATAACCGTTTTTCCCAAAAAATTATCCAAGCCTGGATTCTTTTTTTTTTTTTTCAAAATCTTCATCTTCTTCAAACCTAAATTTACTAGGATAGAATTTGATATATCAGATTTTCCAAGTAAATTTGGGTTTGTAAATGCATATTTAACTTTCTTGCTTTCAATAAAAATCACTTTGTGTTTTAGGTTTTAGAATTTTACTTGTATATTATTGTTCTTCTGATATTGTTGTTTTAATGGCTATTTCATGCCTTGTGATAATTTCAATTCTAATCGCCATTAGTGCATTTTATTGTAGCCTAGCTATGGGCTCTTATATTGAAATCCCATGGGAGATTCAAGCATATCTTTGCAGACGATCAATTCCGACATGACGATTATCAGGAATTATACAAAGAAGATCAATAGCTATCGGAATTGTTCGTGATTACAATGATTAGCAAAGACGGATTTCATCTTACTGGAGAAGAAGCCTCTAAATGGTTGAAGAATAGTCAAATTACCAATATTCAAATTAGTCTTTTCCATTTTATTTGGTTTCATATGATCAAAAAATTCATATTGTAAATTGGTTATATTAGTGTGCAATGTATTATAATGAAACAGGAGGGTATGTTTATCTACCACTTCTGCTATGTAACAATTCAAACCTCAATTTGAACGTGGTAATCTAATAAATAATTCTAGGGGTTTTCCAAAGCCCATCTTTCAGTAAGAAAAACAAAAACAAATAATGAGACATTATTCTGAACTTTAGGCACATCTTTGGAGTTCAACCATCTAAGTAGTGCGCAGCCCACGTCAAACAAATTCTTCTTCTGCCGCCTTCCCTCTAGGACCTTGGATATCATGGGGAGTCCATCCGTCTAACATTAGAGCAGATGATTCAAGCCTAGATAACTGTATCGTTTTTATAAGCACCGAAAAAAAGGTTTGAGAAGCATAATCGTGTCAGAAAATGAAAGAATGCACAAAAAATTTAAGAGACCATTTAACATTAGAGGAATTTTTTTTTCTTTTTTTTTTTTTTTTTTTTTTTTTTTTGTTAACAGATCGAATTAGGTGCATTATGGTAGATCAAGCCATGCATGAATCCATTTTATTTATTGAAAATTCATCGATACAAATAATTAACGAGCATCAAGTAAATTTTTCTGTGTACTTGATGCACTTTTTTCCACAACGTTCGTTAACTTGCTGAGGAGTGGCGGCTTTGCTAGCGCAACTCAGGATCCCACAACCAAGCTTGCAGTAATCAGTAGCGGATGTAATAGCCACCTTATTATAATTTGTATCTGAAATCACCCCATGCTTCTTACATTTTATCCTACAGTAAATAGCACACGGAATCCATCCTGCTAAATCCGTACAATGAAACACACATGAGTCATGATCACAAGCTGAATTCTTCTCTGCCAACATTCCCATTACTAATATCACCATCAAAAACCTTCTACGGTCGATTTTTGTGAAAACACTTCCTACACACCAAAGTTTTAAGCCAAATTTCCGTTCATGGCACACTTAATGACAAACATCGGTTTGAGGATATATGGACATATGGCTTTGACAGGACATGTCAGATAAAGCTGACAGGTTGTGTCTTTGTAGACTCGAACTATGGCTTCGAATTAAACGTCAACGTTAAATACAATGTGTTTATAATCAACAGCATTAATTATCAAGATTCTGATGGATCAAGTTTGCAGTTGGATCCTATAAGTATGTCCTTCCGTCTCCCTTCATCAGCCACTGAAAAAACAATGGAAAGAAAAAATGGGAGAATGTGCTTTTTGATGGTGATCTTAGCACTGGGAATGTTCGTCGAGGAGAGTTCAGCGGGGTGTTGGAGCTCATGCATGGATTTATGTTCAAAGCGAAGTGGCGGTGATGTTCCTTTCTATGTATGTGCTCCTCTGTGTTTTATAGAATGTAAATTTATGATGGATTCTCCGGATAAAATTATTACTTCTTCTCGTGATTACTGTATGTTTGGTTGTGCGATCCTGCACTGCGTTAACCAAAGTACTCCTCATCAAGACCCTCGTCAAGTGCAAGATTGTGTTAATGGTCACTGCGAGAAATTGTGCACCAAATAAGCAAAGACACAAAAACTTATTACTCGATTTTCTTAATCGTATCGGAGATTAAATAACATGGATTGATCCATGACCTGTGAGAATGGGCATTCACTGAACTGGCTAGATCTTGATTTTTTTTTCTTTTATTTGAACTTTCATAAACAGTCTATTAAATTTCTTTTGATTTATCTTTTCTCTTTTTACATTTATTTGTTACATTACTTTAGATCACGCATCACTTGAAATTACTCCATTATGCATTAGCTGAATCCATTTTGAACCATCTCAAAATCCAAGAAACACTTCATTGTGACACTGAAATCACTCCTTATACTAATGAAGGCTATATTGATGAAATTGAACTAAGTGCATTGTGACACTCATTTTCAAAAGATATATCTTTGTCGTTCTTCATCTTCCTTGGCCTATTCCCGGGTAGTGGTAATAACATACCAAAGGATCCTGTAAGCTTATAGATAAGTAATCATACTTTAATGCGACATCGGAATACGTATTTACTTGTGGTCTAAATCTGCTAACGCCTGTAGACGCTGATATTAAGCAAGACTGATCGGATTAGCTTGGGCCATGGCGTCAAGCACATGTACATTTTTTTCTTAAATGGCCTTAACTAGTGTTATAGTAGTGTCAGTCCAAACAGGAAAAAAATCCCTCGACCAGCGCACCAGCGTAAAAAAAGAAACGTATTTTTGGGGACTACTAAAAAATGGTGGGGACTACTCTCCATTTTCTTGGATGGATATTCACCCCTTATCTAAGTTTTTTTTTAATACCAAATTTGTTATTGGTAATTAAATTAGTATAATAATTAGTGAGTTAATTAATGATTAGTGGGATTAAATTGGTTTATTGGGGGATTAGTGAGAGGCAGTAGATGGTCGTGGTGGTGATTTGAGGTGGTCGGTGGTGGTGGTGGTGATTTTGTTTAACCGCCACCTCTATATATAACTCTCTCTCATCTACTCCCATCACCACCGACCACCTCAAAGACGAATTATTGAGAGGGAGTAGATGAAGACGAAGGTGATAATGAAAATGAGGGTTTTGGAAGAAAAAAAATTAAGATCTTTTTCTTTAAGAGCCACAACAAGAGTGATGTTTTGGGTACTCAAGGAAATTTCAAATTTAGTTAACGGTGCTTGAATTGGCCAAAACATTCCTAAAAATGAACAATTTACAAATTAATTTTGGTTTGGTTAAAAAAGTTCGGGTACGAAATCTAAAGAACAGGTAGCCGAACTCATCTGCAAGTGTAGTTCGGCTAATATTTCTGAAAACACATGTAGCCGAACTCAGCTTTAATGGAGTTTTTTCTTTTATAAAAAAGTTCGGTTAGGGGAAGAAAACTGCGACGTAACCGAACTAGGAGTTCGTCTAGGAAAAAAAATTGCGACGTAACCGAACTCAATATACACATTTTTCAGAGAAAAGTTCGGTTAGGAAAAAAAATTTGTAATGTAACCGAACTTTTTGCAACGTAACCGAACTATGAGTTCGGCTTGGACCTTTTTTTTTCGACGTAACCGAATTTTTCTCTGAAAACAAAAACCTCCATTAAAGTTGAGTTCGGCTAGTTCAAAAAAAAAATTCACATAATTCCTAGCCGAACTTCTCTCTGTAACTTCCATTTTCAACTCATTTTGATGATTACTTCTCATTTTTTCAACGGAAAACGAATGAAAAGTAATGGGTTTGTTATAATTTGATTTTGATTTTGTTTGGTTAATGATTTAAATGAAGATTTAGAGGTGGCGGTGATGGTGATTTGAGGTGGTTAGTGGTGGTGCTGGTCGGTGGTGGTAGGTGGTGGTGAGCGGCAGTGGTGATGAGAGGAGGTGATTATATATATATAGGTGGTGGTGATGGGAGGAGGTGATTATATATATAGGTGAAGGGTAGGTTAGTCATTTCCACACTTCAGGACACCCCACCATTTTTGAGTAGTCCCCAGAATACGGTTCAAAAAAAATCCGTGAAAAGAGACAAGTTAGCTTTTATGTACACTACTATATAACTTGCTCTAGTTGGTCTTGATTGCTGTGGATGATTTCCCTTCATGTGGCACCTCACAGTGGAAGAGACTCCATTATCCATGTTGGCAGTAAAGTCGCGTGAGGTGTGGGTCTTCTTAACTTATATACCCGTATACATGGTAAAGTTCACTAAAACAACAAATTCTTGCATTGGAAACAAAATTAGTTTGTTTTATTGCATTGAAAACAACAATTCTTTGCGTTGGGAACAAAATTTGTTGTTTTTAGTGCAAGAAAAACCAATTTCTAGTAGAATAAGACAAAAAAACAAAATTTCCAAAGAAATTAAATAATTCTTTATTAAACCTTAACATGTATACGGGTATACAGGTTAACAAAAGCCTTTTTGTTTTGGTGGTGTGACACTACAGGATAAATGGTGGTTAACAGATGGTGAAGTAAGGTGTAAGATAAAGCTGATATGCCGTGTCTATGTAAACTCAAACTGTGGATTCGATTCTTTGAATTGAACGCCAGCATTAAATACAATGTATTTTTGGCAAATAACATTAAATACCTATGTTTCATTGGATCCTATAAGTATGTCTTTGGGTCTCCATCAACAATCATAGATTTCTTATTTTCTTTTTTAAGAATTTGATTGTGTTGGATTAGCTGATTAAGAAATCAATAGTGAAAGAACAATGGAAGGGAAAAATGTGAAAATGTGTCTTGCGATTTTGATATTAGTGTTTGGAATGTTTTCAGGGGTGATGAGTTCAGAGTGTTGGACGAAATGCATGGACTTCTGTGCAACGCGAGCAGGGTATTGGGGGGGTATGCCAACTGCTGAATGTACTGATCGATGTTTGAGAGAATGTCCTTCTTTGCCAGATTCTTCGAATAAAATTATTACTTCTGCTCATGATTATTGCAAGTTTGGTTGCGTGATGCTACACTGCGTTAACGAAACGACTCCTCATCAAGATTCTCAACAACTGCAAGATTGTGTTAATGGTAGTTGCGAGAAAGAGTGCACCAAATATGCAGAAAAACTTACTTGATGCTCTTTGATTGTATCGATGAATAAAATAGAAAAACCTACTTGATGCTCGTTGATTATATCGATGAATAAATAATATGAATGCACCTAATTCAATGAACTAGTAGTTCTTTTTTCTGTTATTAAAACTTTCTTAAACAATATCTTAAATTTCTTGTGCAAACCTCCACCTTTTTTGATGGATTAATTGTAGATTTTGCAACAGATATGTATGGAAACAAAACAAAAAGATATGAGAAGATATTTTGTTACTAAACTCGGCAAGATTTTCATTCATTCTTAAAAGCCTTAAATAGGCATTACAAGCACACGTTTCTCTAACCCATGACTAACATAATTTCCTACATTTTAGGATCCATAACGCATGATTAAATTACTTATTCAAAATAAGTTTAAATGCCTAAATACTAGGACTAAAACCAACTAAATCAAGAGACCAAATCAATCAACAAAACTAACACAAAATATTTGAACGTGACACATTCAAATTCCAACACCCTCCCTGAATGTGTCAACCATGAATCTTCTATCATCATCATAATGCCATCATCTTCATAACATCATCATCATCATCACTTCATTACATCATCATCATCATCTTCTCATCATCATCATCATTCTTCATTCATCATCATACATCAAACATCATAATTCATAATCATCATAATTTTATCTTTACAGTAGAATTACCTTTTCATCATCAATGGCGCCCATGCAGAAATTTGCATTCTCCTCTTTTGGTTTATCACGACAATATTTTTCGATGTGGCCGAATCTCTTACAGTGATAACATTGCACTGCTTTTTTCTTGCTATCCTTGAAGTAACATCTTTCAGTAGTATGGTTAGTTCTTTTACAAATTGAACAAAACTCACATTTCTTTGCCCAGAGTGCCTTTTCTTCAAATTCTCCATCTTCCCTGTTTAATCTTTGTTCATGTGCTTGAAGAGAACCCATAAGATCATTAAAAGTATATTTGGATAAATCTTTTGATTCTTCGATAGCAGCAACAACATGATCATATTTGTGAGGAAGAGAACGTAATACCTTCTCCACGATTTTCCGGTCAGATATTTCTTCACCATAAGCTCTCATTGCATTAACAGTCTTGATAACATTATCAAGAAAACCTTGAACCGAATCAGAATTTCCCATAGAGAAAGTTTCAAATTGACGACGAAGAGTTTGTAGCTTTACCATAATTGTTTTATCTGTACCTTCGAATTGGTCTTTCAACAGATCCCATGCTTCTTTTGCTCTTTTGCATAAAGAAATCTTTGGGAAAATTGCATCATCAACACCTTCTTGTATAATAGTCAATGCTTTAGCATCCTTTCTCACTTTCTCTTTGTACTCTTTTTTCTGCTCTGGAGTTGCCTTCTCTAGATCGATTTCATCATAACCAGATTCTACCAAATCCCACAAATCATATGCAATAAAAATTGTTCTTAATTTAATCGACCAAAAATTAAAACTATCACCTTTGAATACAGGGACATTTGTTGGTAGCGCAGCTCCTTTAGTTGCCATTAATTGCCCGAGGATCTACTGGCTCTTGATGCCAAATGTAGATTTTGCAACAGATATGTATGGAAACAAAACAAAAAGATATGAGAAGATATTTTGTTACTAAACTCGGCAAGATTTTCATTCATTCTTAAAAGCCTTAAATAGGCATTACAAGCACACGTTTCTCTAACCCATGACTAACATAATTTCCTACATTTTAGGATCCATAACGCATGATTAAATTACTTATTCAAAATAAGTTTAAATGCCTAAATACTAGGACTAAAACCAACTAAATCAAGAGACCAAATCAATCAACAAAACTAACACAAAATATTTGAACGTGACACATTCAAATTCCAACATTAATTTACTTAAGTTCTATGGAAAGACCAACAAATACATGGATATAAAGAGAAATTGCCACTATATTTCTCATAGAGTCGAGGTTACCGGTTCAACATTTTCTGATCTCTTTATATAAAGTCCATACGATGGGTCTCCACCGGAATTCAAAGATAACATAGTACTTATCACCAACAAATCTAAGGTGTGGTACCTATGGATGGCACACACAGGGATGTACATCGGGCCGGGCAGGCTAACCCAAGCCCGATTATAACATAGGCCGGGCCAGACGGGCTTGTAGTCCTTACTACCCACTAAGATTAACAGGCCAGGCCGGGCCGTGCAATAGCAAAAATTTAATGCCCATGGCCCGTCCATACCCATTAAACAATACAGGCAAAGCCAGGTCGGGTCGGGCAGGCCTCGGGCCCAAGAGATAATTCAAAATTTTTAAGTATATAGGTTTGTTTTTGGCTTGATGAATGCTTTGATATATACGTAACTCGTTCAAGTAATAGTTCAAGCAATCTATATTCATTCTTGTGAAATGTAATTCAAAATATTTTCTAACCCTAATAAATTGTCCAAATATGAAATTTAAGTTCTTGAGAAATCCATCACACTAATAGAAAATTTTATTTCAGGTTATCGACAGTCAGATAAACCAGGTAACTAAACAGGCTACCGGGCAGACTAACATGCCGGACTCCCATATTTGAACAAAAACCCAGGTCCGCCTATTTATAATTATCGGGCAGGCCGGGCTAGCCCATGACAGGCTGTCGGGCACCCATGGGCTCCTCCGAACCCGGGCGGTACATGGCAGGCCGCAGGCTTCCGGCATTCTGTACACCCCTAGGCACACGGCGAAATATTGGCCCTCGTTTGAAGGATGGGAGAGCTCATTAGCCAGGTGGCGGGCAATATATACCTTTTGAACATGCATGGTCAGTCGTCTTTCGAGATGTGTCCGATTTTCGCTAATTCGATTGGGATCTATCCCATGACGGATAAAAACTAAGGGATCTATCCCAGACTGAGAAAAAAACAGTCACGACTTCACTAAAATAAAAAAATTGAGAAAACTCTTCTTCAATTTCTCATGCGCACAATGAAGAATCAAATACTTCGACTCTGATCTAATCGTGCTCGGAAACCCTTACTCCTGATTCAAAAACGATGGAAGTGTGTTTGTTTTGGTTCCCAAAACTGGTTTTTACAGTCGAGCAATAAAAATTACCCTGTCACAGTTGCTAGCACATCTGATCCTATAGCCATACATCTACCGCATATATATGCGCCCCAAGAAAAGACCTTGAAGCTTGCAGCCCGACATGGGCCATCTTATTCCTTTGTACGTGATTTTATTAATTTGTGTTTCTTTCAATGAAAACTTCAGTTTACTTTTAGATTTTTTTCCTTGGCTGGTAGGTCCTAATACTGCAGTTTGTACCCAAAATTACTCTTGGGCACGAAACACGATGAATGTATAGTTTGGTGTTTATTTTGGGTTAGGAGACGAAATGAAGAACAAAATGAAAGACAGAGGTTTAACGTGGTTCGGCATAGGTTTCCTACGTCCACGGGCGAATCCCCTTTGGGGGAAATGTTTTATTGACTTTTGTATTACAAAGTACGTTTTTCTCTCCTCTTGGCCTCCTTCTATGGGTTATAATTCCCCTTATTTATACAGCAGCGAATTACCTCATCTCTTAATTGCGAAATAACATAAATTGAATTAAATTTCCCGCATGCCTCCCCGCATTAATCCGCCATGCATAACACCCGTGCATGCCTCCCGCATTAATCCGCATGCCCTTGCATGCCTCTTGGAATTAAGTTTGCATGAAAGCGCCTTGCATGAATTGAGCAATTGATGTGTAGTTAATTACGCATGAAAATTCCATGCATGCCTATTGACTTGCCGGCATGCCTTCTTGTATTGATTTGCGTGCCTCCCGTGTATTGTATACACGATACAAACATCGCCCCCTCTTAACCTCCAACTTGTTGGAGGTTAAGAATTTTGTTTTCCTTCGCGTCGATCGTCGATGACGTAACTCGCCATGATCGCCCGAAGCGTGAGTAGAGACTTTACAAAGACGCCCCCAAGCGTGGGGTAACTGCAATAAAATTTGCTCACGTGCTAGGTGAGACTTTTTGCCACGTGGTGGACTTGTGATGCTCGATAGCTAGTCGAGTCTTGAGTAGAATGTAGTGTGTGCTTGCGGCTGGGGCAAGGCTTTTTGCTCGCAACGTAACAAGGCTAGCGCTTGCTGCTTGGGCAGGCTGTGGTTGTTGCTTGTGTTGGGTACGAGTCTTTGGACCAATATCGGGCATTGGGCTCGTGGTTCAGACGAGACTTTATGCTTGCCAAGATGCAAGTCTTTCATACTCGCGTGCAAGACGAGATTTTATGCTTGCGATAAAAGCAAGACTTATGTGCTCACGTGCAAGGTGAGGCTTTAGGTTCTTGCGAAGTGATGCAAGGCTAAATATTGAAGGGTCTATGCAATCCTCATCTCGAACTCGATCATGTCGCTATCCACGAACCTCGAACTCGATCACGTCGTTATGCACGAACCTCGAACTCGGTCATGTCGTTATCCACGAACCTCGAACTCGATCACGTTGCTTCCCCATGTGCATATAAAAGTTTCTCGAACACAGAAATTTTTGCTTCCATCTTTGTAGGAATTAACAAATGTCTATAGACTCCTTTACATGTGCGTTTCTTAATGCCCTGGGAATTTCGATTACTCACATGCTTTTTGGATTTCTCTAAGCATGCAGGTTCAACTGCGCAATTTAATTCATGGAATTAAATTAAAAATAAAAGAGATTTAAGTATTGAAACGTATGCTTTAACTCACGGAATTAAATCAAAAATAATAATTTAATGAGATTTAAGGATAAAAACGTATGCTTTAATTCATGAAATTAAATCAAAATAATTTAACGAGATTTAAGGATAAAAATGTAGGCTTATCTCTTTTGCATGTGTTGTCCGTGCAGATCCATATTAACCAATACGAGCTAATTAATCGATTCCAGGAGGTTGGATGTCTTTGAATCACTTATGAGTTGGCCGGTATGAGACGATGAAATCAGCCAAATTTTTCCTAAGCTTTGGTATTTGGTCTCGTGCGATCACGGTGGCTGCATCCGGTGTGATTCTAATCGAGCATTTAAGATAATTCCACGTTGACTCCGAAGTCGTTGAAACGTTGTACAGGAGATGGCGATTTTATAGATGTTCCTCTTATTAAATGAGGAAATTATGGTGAGAAATAAGAAAAATTCCAATGAAACTTCAAACATCCGTATGATTTGAAGCACGACCCGTAAAATAAAGAAAAATTTTATTTTTTCTCCTATGTGAAATCCTTTGGTTTCTTTTCAGCCAAATACTTCCTTTGGAGATGTTTCACGGACACGAACTCAAATTCTTTCACGAACATAACTTCAAGTTTTTGAAATCTCATTGTTTTTGGTAGAACACGAGGATCTTTTCGAATCCCCTTAGTCGGCGCCAATGTTTGTACCCAAAATTACTTTTGGGCACGAAACACGATGAATGGATAGTTTGGTGTGTATTTTTGGGTTAGGAGACGAAATGAAGAACAAAATGAAAGACAGAGGTTTAACGTGGTTCGACATAGGTTTCCTACGTCCACGGGCGAATCCCCTTTGGGGGAAATGTTTTATTGACTTTTGTATTACAAAGTACGTTTTTCTCTCCTCTTGGCCTCCTCCTATGGGTTATAATTCCCCTTATTTATACAGCAGCGAATTACCTCCTCTCTTAATTGCGAAATAACATAAATTGAATTAAATTTCCCTGCATGCCTCCTGCATTAATCCTCCATGCATAACTCCTGTGCATGCCTCCTGGCATTAATCCTCATGCCCTTGCATGCCTCCTGGAATTAAGTTTGCATGCAACTGCCTTGCATGAATTGAGCAATTGATGTGTAGTTAATTCTGCATGAAAATTCCATGCATGCCTATTGACTTGCCCGGCATGCCTTCTTGTATTGATTTGCGTGCCTCACGTGTATTGTATACACGATACAAACATCGCCCCCACTTAACCTCCAACTTGTTGGGGGTTAAGAATTTTGTTTTCCTTCGCGTCGATCGTCGATGACGTAACTCGCCATTCGCCCCGGCGTGAGTAGAGACATTACAAAAAGACGCCCCCAACTGTGGTAACCTCGCAATAAAATTTGCTCACGTGCTAGTTGAGACTTTTTGCCACGTGGTGGACTTGTGATGCTCGATAGCTAGTCGAGTCTTGAGTAGAATGTAGTGTGTGCTTGCGGCTGGGCAAGGCTTTTTGCTCGCAACGTAACAAGGCTAGCGCTTGCTTCTTGGGCAGGATGTGGCTGTTGCTTGTGTTGGGTACGAGTCTTTGGACCAATATCGGGCATTGGGCTCGTGGTTCAGACGAGACTTTATGCTTGCCAAGATGCAAGTCTTTCATACTCGCGTGCAAGACGAGATTTTATGCTTGCGATAAAAGCAAGACTTATTTGCTCACGTGCAAGGTGAGGCTTTAGGTGCTTGCGAAGTGATGCAAGGCTAAATATTGAAGGGTCTATGCAATCCTCATCTCGAATTCGATCATGTCGCTATCCATGAACCTCGAACTCGATCACGTCGTTATGCACGAACCTCGAACTCGGTCATGTCGTTATCCAAGAACCTCGAACTCGATCACGTTGCTTCCCCATGTGCATATAAAAGTTTCTCGAACACATAAATTTTTGCTTCCATGCTGTAGGGAATTAACAAATGTCTATAGACTCCTTTACATGTGCGTTTCTTAATGCCCGGGGAATTTCAGTTACTCAAATGCTTTTTGGATTTCTCTAAGCATGCACCGGTTCACTGCGCAATTTAATTCATGGAATTAAATTAAAATTAAAAGAGATTTAAGTATTGAAATGTATGCTTTAACTCACGGAATTAAATCAAAAATAATAATTTAATGAGATTTAAGGATAAAAATGTATGCTTTAATTCATGAATTTAAATCAAAAATAATTTAACGAGATTTAAGGATAAAAATGTAGACTTATCTCTTTCGCATGTGTTGTCCGTGCGCAGATCCATATTGACCAATACGAGCTAATTAATCGATTCCTTAAGTTTGGATGTCTTTGAATAACTTATGAGTTGGTAGGGTATGAGACGATGAAATCGACCAAATTTTTCCTAAGCTTTGGTATTTGGTCTCGTGCGATCACGATGGCTGCATCCGGTGTGATTCTAATCGAGCATTTAAGATAATTCCACGTTGACTCCGAAGTCGTTGAAACATTGTACAGGAGATGACGATTTTATAGATGTTCCTCTTATTAAATGAAGAAATTATGGTGAGAAATAAGAAAAATTCCAATGAAACTTCAAACATCCGTATGATTTGAAGCACGACCAGAAAATAAAGAAAATTTTTATTTTTCTCCTATGTGAAATCCTTTGGTTTCTTTTCTGCCAAATACTTCCTTTGGAGATGTTTCACGGACACGAACTCAAATTCTTTCACGAACATAACTTCAAGTTTTTGAAATACTGTTGTTTTTGGTAGAACACGAGGATCTTTTCTCGAATCCCCTTAGTCGGCGCCAATGTTTGTACCCAAAATTACTTTTGGGCACGAAACACGATGAATGGATAGTTTGGTGTGTATTTTTGGGTTAGGAGACGAAATGAAGAACAAAATGAAAGACAGAGGTTTAACGTGGTTCGGCATAGGTTGCCTACGTCCATGAGCGAATCCCCTTTGGGGGAAATGTTTTATTGACTTTTGTATTACAAAGTACGTTTTTCTCTCCTCTTGGCCTCCTCCTATGGGTTATAATTCCCCTTATTTATCTGAGCGAATTACCTCCTCTCTTAATTGCGAAATAACATAAATTGAATTAAATTTCCCCGCATGCCTCTGCATTAATCCTCCATGCATAACTCCTGTGCATGCCTCCTGGCATTAATCCTCATGCCCTTGCATGCCTCCCGGAATTAAGTTTGCATGCAATCGCCTTGCATGAATTGAGCAATTGATGTGTAGTTAATTCTGCATGAAAATTCCATGCATGCCTATTGACTTGCCCGGCATGCCTTCTTGTATTGATTTGCGTGCCTCACGTGTATTGTATACACGATACAAACATCGCCCCCACTTAACCTCCAACTTGTTGGGGGTTAAGAATTTTGTTTTCCTTCGCGTCGATCGTCGATGACGTAACTCGCCATTCGCCCCGAAGCGTGAGTAGAGACATTACAAAGACGCCCCCAACTGTGGTAACCTGCAATAAAATTTGCTCACGTGCTAGTTGAGACTTTTTGCCACGTGGTGGACTTGTGATGCTCGATAGCTAGTCGAGTCTTGAGTAGAATGTAGTGTGTGCTTGCGGCTGGGCAAGGCTTTTTGCTCGCAACGTAACAAGGCTAGCGCTTGCTTCTTGGGCAGGATGTGGCTGTTGCTTGTGTTAGGTACGAGTCTTTGGACCAATATCGGGCATTGGGCTCGTGGTTCAGACGAGACTTTATGCTTGCCAAGATGCAAGTCTTTCATACTCGCGTGCAAGACGAGATTTTATGCTTGCGATAAAAGCAAGACTTATGTGCTCACGTGCAAGGTGAGGCTTTAGGTGCTTGCGAAGTGATGCAAGGCTAAATATTGAAGGGTCTATGCAATCCTCATCTCGAATTCGATCATGTCGCTATCCATGAACCTCGAACTCGATCACGTCGTTATGCACGAACCTCGAACTCGGTCATGTCGTTATCCAAGAACCTCGAACTCGATCACGTTGCTTCCCCATGTGCATATAAAAGTTTCTCGAACACGAAATTTTTGCTTCCATCTTTGTAGGGAATTAACAAATGTCTGTAGACTCCTTTACATGTGCGTTTCTTAATGCCCGGGGAATTTCAGTTACTCAAATGCTTTTTGGATTTCTCTAAGCATGCACCGGTTCACTGCACAATTTAATTAATGGAATTAAATTAAAATTAAAAGAGATTTAAGTATTGAAATGTATGCTTTAACTCACGGAATTAAATCAAAAATAATAATTTAATGAGATTTAAGGATAAAAATGTATGCTTTAATTCATGAATTTAAATCAAAAATAATTTAACGAGATTTAAGGATAAAAATGTAGACTTATCTCTTTCGCATGTGTTGTCCGTGCAGATCCATATTGACCAATACGAGCTAATTAATCGATTCCAGAAGTTTGGATGTCTTTGAATAACTTATGAGTTGGCGGTATGAGACGATGAAATCAGCCGAATTTTTCCTAAGCTTTGGTATTTGGTCTCGTGCGATCACGATGGCTGCATCCGGTGTGATTCTAATCGAGCATTTAAGATAATTCCACGTTGACTCCGAAGTCGTTGAAACGTTGTACAGGAGATGACGATTTTATAGATGTTCCTCTTATTAAATGAAGAAATTATGGTGAGAAATAAGAAAATTCCAATGAAACTTCAAACATCCGTATGATTTGAAGCACGACTGTAAAATAAAGAAAATTTTTATTTTTCTCCTATGTGAAATCCGTTGGTTTCTTTTCTCGCCAAATACTTCCTTTGGAGATGTTTCACGGACACGAACTCAAATTCTTTCACGAACATAACTTCAAGTTTTTGAAATACTTGTTGTTTTTGGTAGAACACGAGGATCTTTCTCGAATCCCCTTAGTCTGGCGCCAATGTTTGTACCCAAAATTACTTTTGGGCACGAAACACGATGAATCGATAGTTTGGTGTGTATTTTGGGTTAGGAGACGAAATGAAGAACAAAATGAAAGACAAGAGGTTTAACGTGGTTTGGCATAGGTTGCCTACGTCCATGAGCGAATCCCCTTTGGGGGAAATGTTTTATTGACTTTTGTATTACAAAGTACGTTTTCTCTCCTCTTGGCCTCCTCCTATGGGTTATAATTCCCTTATTTATACAGCAGACGAATTACCTCCTCTCTTAATTGCGAAATAACTTAAATTGAATTAAATTTCCCTGCATGCCTCCCGCATTAATCCTCCATGCATAACTCCGTGCATGCCTCCCAGCATTAATCCGCATGCCCTTGCATGCCTCCCCGGAATTAAGTTTGCATGCAAGCGCCTTGCATGAATTGAGCAATTGATGTGTAGTTAATTACGCATGAAAATTCCATGCATGCCTATTGACTTGCCGGCATGCCTTCTTGTATTGATTTGCGTGCCTCAGGTGTATTGTATACACGATACAAACATCGCCCCCTCTTAACCTCCAACTTGTTGGGGTTAAGAATTTTGTTTTCCTTCGCGTCGATCGTCGATGACGTAACTCGCTTGATCGCCCGAAGCGTGAGTAGAGACATTACAAAGACGCCCCCAACCTGTGGTAACCCGCAATAAAATTTGCTCACGTGCTAGGTGAGACTTTTTGCCACGTGGTGGACTTGTGATGCTCGATAGCTAGTCGAGTCTTGAGTAGAATGTAGTGTGTGCTTGCGGCTTGGGCAAGGCTTTTTGCTCGCAACGTAACAACGCTAGCGCTTGCTTCTTGGGCAGGCTGTGGCTGTTGCTTGTGTTGGGTACGAATCTTTCGACCAATATCGGTCATTGGGATCGTGGTTCAGACGAGACTTTATGCTTTCCAAGATGCAAGTCTTTCATACTCGCGTGCAAGACGAGATTTTATGCTTGCGATAAAAGCAAGACTTATGTGCTCACGTGCAAGGTGAGGCTTTAGGTGCTTGCGAAGTGATGCAAGGCTAAATATTGAAGGGTCTATGCAATCCTCATCTCGAATTCGATCATGTCGCTATCCATGAACCTCGAACTCGATCACGTCGTTATGCACAGAACCTCGAACTTCGGTCATGTCGTTATCCAAGAACCTCGAACTCGATCACGTTGCTTCCCCATGTGCATATAAAAGTTTCTCGAACACGTAAATTTTGCTTCCATCTTTGTAGGAATTAACAAATGTCTATAGACTCCTTTACATGTGCGTTTCTTAATGCCCGGGGAATTTCAGTTACTCACATGCTTTTTGGATTTCTCTAAGCATGCACCGGTTCACTGCACAATTTAATTCATGGAATTAAATTAAAAAAAAAAGAGATTTAAGTATTCAAACATTATGCTTTAACTCACGGAATTAAATCAAAAATAATTTAATGAGATTTAAGGATAAAAAAGTATGCTTTAATTCATGAAATTAAATCAAAAATAATTTAACGAGATTTAAGGATAAAAATGTAGACTTATCTCTTTTGCATGTGTTGTCTGTGCAGATCCATATTGACCAATCACGAGCTAATTAATCGATTCCTAAGTTTGGATGTCTTTGAATCACTTATGAGTTGGCTGGTATGAGACGATGAAACCACCAAATTTTTCCTAAGATTTGGTATTTGGTCTCGTGCGATCACGTTGGCTGCATCCGGTGTGAATCTAATCGATCATTTAAGATAATTCCACGTTGACTCCGAAGTTGTTGAAACGTTGTACGGGGAGATGGCGATTTTATAGATGTTCCTCTTATTAAATGAGGAAATTATGGTGAGAAATAAGAAAATTCAATGAAACCTCAAACATCCGTATGATTTGAAGCACGACCGAGAAAATAAAAGAAAATTTTATTTTTTCTCCTATGTGAAATCCTTTGGTTTCTTTTTCGCAAATACTTCCTTTGGAGATGTTTCACGGACACGAACTCAAATTCTTTCACGAACATAACTTCAAGTTTTTGAAATACTGTTGTTTTTGGTAGAACACGAGGATCTTTTCTCGAATCCCCTTAGTCGACGCCAATGTTTGTACCCAAAATTACTTTTGGGCACGAAACACGATGAATGGATAGTTTGATGTGTATTTTTGGGTTAGGAGACGAAATGAAGAACAAAATGAAAGACAGAGGTTTAACGTGGTTCGGCATAGGTTGCCTACGTCCACGGGCGAATCCCCTTTGGGGGAAATGTTTTATTGACTTTTGTATTACAAAGTACGTTTTTCTCTCCTCTTGGCCTCCTCCTATGGGTTATAATTCCCCTTATTTATACAAAGAGTAATTACATCCTCTCTTAATTGCGAAATAACATAAATTGAATTAAATTTCCCCGCATGCCTCCTGCATTAATCCGCCATGCATAACTCCTGTGCATGCCTCCTGGCATTAATCTGCATGCCCTTGCATGCCTCCTGGAATTAAGTTTGCATGAAAGCGCCTTGCATGAATTGAGCAATTGATGTGTAGTTAATTACGCATGAAAATTCCATGCATGCCTATTGACTTGCTTGAGCATTCCTTCTTGTATTGATTTGCGTGCCTCCCGTGTATTGTATACACGATACAAACAACTGCATCGCCAAAATACTGATGATAAACTTGTATATTGAGCTACACATTCTGGAACATTTGAAGAGCAGGGGAGGGATTGCGCAGTGCATTTGTAAGCTAATAAGCTAGCAATTATTTATTTTTATTTTTTTTGATGAGAAAAGACTTTCATTAACTAGTAAATATAGTACAAGAATAAGCTAGCAATTCTCAAGCTAGGAAACAATTCATTTACGGCTGTAATTCTGGAAGACCTCGGAGATTGTCGGAGTTCCATTTGGTTAAATTTTAATAGCGATCAGTTGAGTGGTAGTATTCCTTCTAACAAATTTATATTGTATAGGTTTGTAGTAGTAGAAAATCCTACTACTACACCCCTTAAACAATCTATATAGTAAATTATGAAACCATTGTGAAAAACATTTAAAGAGATTTTTTATTAAGTTTAGAAATCAATACAAAGAAGATAAAACTCTAACTTGGGAAGCAAATAACTTTCTCTCTCCTAAAGTTCTATCTCAACTCTCAAAAAGATCTCCCTCCAAACTACAAGGGTGGCTGGTCCTATATATAGGGATTTTACATAGTGGAGGACAGCTAATAAAGCCCCTATTTTCGGATCTACCACGCGATGTCTTCTGGCGTTTACATTGTGTTTTCTCGCGCGTGCTCTTAATTTTCGCACAACTCTCACACTTTACTGATGACTTTGTGACGTCACTGATTCCGTCATGTTAGATATGCTACGTGCGGTTCCCCTTCGCTCCTTAGTAATTCGGTTGCTTCGCATGATACTTATGTCTGCGGTATTTAACCCCTACATTTTGCCTCTTATCTTAGCGATCTCTGCTGAAGAAAGAGCACTGAGAGAAATTTTTTCTTAGTCTCCTTCGCTCCTGTACATGATGCATGTCGCACCCTTTGAACTTTCCATATTCTTTAACTGACAATATTCCGAGATCTCGGGCCCAATTTTCCCACGTGGTGCTGCCGTCGTCTTAACTTTGGACACGTTATGGCTGATACCTGCAACCGTCTCATTAATGCTTTCATAAAAGCGAATTTCTCAGAACCCTTTATATATTCCTTCTCACTTTCATCTCTATATTTTTACTTTCTTCCTTCTCCTTCAACCTCTGCAACTTTCTTTTCTTACCGATGTTATTGTTATTCTTCTATTTTGACTTTGATTCTTGACTCTTCTTCGCTTCAATCTTCCATTCACCATATTACTCTGCCTTTTTGATCATCTTTATTAACCGCTAATTTGCCTTTTTAATCATCTTAATAAACTTGATATTTATAATCCCCTTTTGTAAGAGCCATCAATGGGGCATAAGCCAGGGTGGAGAATGGTTCAAGAATTTGAGAAGCTTCAAGTTGAATTCAGAGATAAAGGTTTTAAATTATCTGTTCCTCGTACACCAGGACCTACTCAAACGCTTAACCCTAAATGGTTTGAGACTAATCAATGGAATGATCAAAAGACCATAGTCTTCGTAGGGAAACTTCTCGCTGGTCTCCCCATTCCTCTTTTTAACCCGCGAATTCCTCTATTTTACCAAATTTTATCCCATGATAACCTCAAGCGTGCGATTTTCCAGTTGAGTGGAGATTCTATCAGAATTATGTTGGATTCCGCTCGTCGTGCGGCTGGACTAGGATCTCTCTACCCTGAAAAATACAGGAATATCGCATATGCTGTGCTAGAAATTGATCCTTCGATTATACAGTTGAAAGTTTCTTTGAAAATTACAAGATTACTATTATGAAGAATGAATCATCTCACTGGGTTGTTCGTCTAGTCAGGAAAGATGGTATCTCAGAGGATAAGAAGATTATGCGAGATGTTGATTTTAATGATAAGTCTAATCGCACCGCACGTTACTCCAATGATAATCGTTGGGGAGTTTATCCTATCATTCTTGAGGGTCCTTACATCACTTGTTTTGGTGCTGATAAATCGGTAAATCCTCTCCATGACGGCTTTTCCGTCTGTTCCCCTTGGTTTCAATTGGCCTGAGCGAGATGGTGTGGTATGTTTTCGTTCATTCATTAGCTTTTTTCCATTTACTTCCTTTCTTTAGTTTATTCATTAATTTTCTCATCTCCAGATTGCCAAGTTGAAGAAAGATTTTAAAGCTCAGGGAAAATAAGGCACACTAAATGCTCTACGTTCGATCACTGATAAAATATATTGGTAGAAAATCCTACTATTACACCCCTTAAACAATCTATATAGTTAATTATGAAACCATTGTGAAGAACACTTAAAGAGATTTTTTATTAAGTTTAGAAATCAATACAAACAAGATAAAACTCTAACTTGGGAAGCTAATAAATTTCTCTCTCCTAAAGTTCTATCCCAACTCTTAAAAAGATCTCCCTTCTCACACCACAAGGGTGGCTGGTCCTATATATAGGGATTTTACATAGTGGAGGACAGCTAATAAAGCCCCTATTTTCGGATCCACGACGCGATGTCTTTGGGCGTTTACATTATGTTTTCTCGCACGTGCTCTTAATCTTCGCACAACTCTCACACTTTATTGATGACTTTGTGACATCACTGATTCCGTCATTTAAGATATGATACGTGCGTCTCCTCTTCGCTCCTTAGTACTTCGGTTGCTTCGCATGATATTTACGTGTGCGGTATTTAACCCCTACATTTTGCCTCTTCTCTTAGCGATCTTTGCTGAAGAAAGAGCGATGAGAGAAATTTTTTCTTAGTCGCCTTCGCTCATTTACATGATGCCTGTCGCACCCTATCAACTTTCCTTATTCCTTAACTGACAATACTCCGAGATCTCGGGCCCTATTTTCCCACGTGTTCTTTGTGGTCGTCTTAGATATGGACACGTTATGGCTGATACCTGCAACCGTCTCATTAATGCTTTCATAAAAGCGAATTTCTCATAACCTTTTATATATTCCTTCTCACTTTCATCTCTATCTTTTTACTTTCTTCCTTCTCCTTCAACCTCTGCAACTTTCTTTTCTTACCGATGTTATTGCTATTCTTCTATTTTGACTTTGATTCTTGACTCTTCTTCGCTTCAATCTTCCATTCACCATATTACTCCGCATTTTTTATCATCTTTATGAACCGCTAATTTGCCTTTTTAATCATCTTAATCAACTTGATATTTATAATCCCCTTCTGTAAGAGCCATTAATGGTGCATAAGCCACGGTGGAGAATGGTTCAAGAATTTGAGAAGCTTCAAGTTGAATTCAGAGATAAAGGCTTTAAATTATCCGTTCCTCCTACATCAGGACCTACTCAAACAGTTAACCCTAAATGGTTTGAGACTGATCAATGGAATGATCAAAAGATCATCGTCTCCGTTGGGCAACTTCTCGCTGGTCTCCCCATTTCTCTTTTTAACCCGCGAATTCCTCTATTTTACCAAATTTTATCCCATGATGACTTCAAGCGTGCGATTTTCCAGTTGAGTGGAGATTTTTATCAGAATTATGTTGGAGTTCGCTAGTCGTAAGTGCCGGACTAGGATCTCTCTACCCTAAAGAATACGGGAATCCCGCATATCCGAGCTAGAAATTGATCCTTCTGATTATACAGTTGAAAGTTTCTTTGAAAATTACAAGATTGCTATTATGAAGAATGAATCATCTCGCTGGGCTGTTCGTCTTATCAGGAAAGATGGTATCACAGAGGATAAGAAGATTATGCGAGATGTTGATTTTAATGATAAGTCTAATCGCACTGCACGTTACTCTAATGATAATCACTGAGACATTTATCCTGTCATTCTTGAGGGTCCTTACATCACCGGTTTTGGTGCTGATAAATCGGTAAATCCTCTCCCTGAGGGTTTTTCCGTCTGTTCCCCTTGGGTATTCAATTGGCCTGAGCGAGATGGTGTGGTATGTTTTCGTTCATTCATTAGCTTTATTCCATTTACTTCCTTTCTTTCGTTTATTCATTAATTTTCTCATCTCCAGATTGCCAAGTTGAAGAAAGATTTTAAAGCTCAGGGAAAACAAGGCACACTAAATGTGCTACATTCGATCACTGATAAAATGTAGTAGTAGAAAATCCTACTACTGCACCCCTGAAACAATCTATATAGTAATGTTTGTACCCAAAATTACTTATAGGCACGAAAAACGATGAATAGATAATTTGGTGAGAATTTAGGGCTAGGAGACGAATTGGAACACATACCAATAGACGCAGGTTTTACGTGGTTCAGCATGGTTTGCCTACATCCACGGGCAAATCACCTTGGGGAGTGATATTATTGATAATAGAATTACATTGCTTTTTTCCTCTCTTGGCTACCTCCCAAATCATTTCTGCTCCTCCCTATTTATACTGATTCAATGTCTAATTTCAATATAAACTTAAATGGCATTAATTCTCATTCATGCCTCCATCATGATTTCTGCATGAAATAGCTGGAATCAATACTACATGCCTACATGATGATTTATGCATGAAACTGCACATTTATGCCTCCATCTTCAGTGCATGAAGCGCACATTTATGCCTCCATCTTCAATTCCCGTATGAAACCTGGAATTAACACTTTGCATGCCTCCATCTTGATTCTCGCATGAAACTTGTTCATTCATGCTTCCATGATAACTTCTACATCTTTGCAAAAGCGGATTGGTGGTTGACGAGGCATAATGGGACTTGATATGGATGGATCTTTGTTGGAAAGATCGATTAGGCTGCCTGACAGTAGAAGCGATTTGCTTGATCTGATATGGTACTTAGTCGAATTGGTTGGCGGCATCATTGAAACAAGAGTGAAAAGCGTATGGAAGCACTATCTAAACACGGTCTTGACATTGACCGATCGTTGACTTTGACCATTGACCGACGTTGACTTTGACCATTGGCCGTGATCGGCCAGGGCGTTGACTTTGACTGTTGACGGTTGTTGACTTTATGAAATACACAGCGAGTTGGTGGGCTATTTCGGTTGACTGGTTAGCGGGCTTGGATGACAGCTGAACAGTGGTTTGGGCAACGTTCTGGCCCAATATGTGGTATTTTTACTCATGGTACAAACATCGCCCCCTCTTAACCTCCAACTTGTTGGGGGTTAAGAATTTTCGTTTTCCTTAGTCTATGACAAAACTCGCCCCCAAGTGTGGATTATTGATGTTGAGGCAACCTTCTCTTGCTGTTTGCGGAAGTCAAGACGTCCCTAAGAGGAAATTTGGCTGTTGAGCGAAAGAAAACGCAGCCCGTTGATTGTGGAAAACGTAATCAAGTCGCCCCCAGTGAGGCTATTGTGTTCGAGGGAAATAGTTGAGTATGAACCATTATTGTATGAAAAACAAAAAGGATCAAGGCGATCCGGTCTACACAATGGGAGCGTGGTGCTAGAGAGGGTTGTTGGAAGTGAGCTGTAATTGTTGATGTAAAACTGAACTGCGGTAGTTGCATTGAACTTGAATAGTAATTATTTATTTATTTTGAAAAGATGAGCTCTATTTGACGATCATTCTGTTGGAGATACGGTGTTTGTTGGTATTAAAAAGTCAGCTATTAATTACTGAGGAAGAGTCGTGGTAGTTGCGAGCGAAAAGGGTGTGATCCTCTAAACGATTGAGCAAAAAGCTATCTTGAGCAAAATCGTAAAACGGCTTTAAGCAAAGCCAGTGCGTTTGTGATCAATTTGAGAGATGCGGAAGTGAGTCGACCGCAATATCGCGATCGGTGGTTCATTAGAAGATATCGAGCATTGCAAAGAAGTGCGATCAGCTAGACTACAGGCAGCGATAAGCAAAGCGCTCTTGGCAGCCAGCCTCGCAATCGAGTTGGATGTGCGAGGAGTTGCGAACAAAGCTGACCGTAGTAGCTTGATCAGTTGGTCTGCAGTTAGCCGGCTGACGAGCAAAGTTGAACTTACAATGCGATCGGTACCGAATCGATCGACGAGCAAGACGCGACCGACCGCAGGAACGACGAGCCTCACGCAGCAGTCGATCACGAGGAACGAGCGAGCCGCCTTTGCATGACTCATGTCGGGTAGGGCACAGAACGACGAGCCTCGCTGCGACATCTTTGATCGAATGCAGCACATTTAACAGAGATGGACTACGACTTGATCACCGGGTTCGGCGGCCGGCAAACAAAGTTGAATCGCAATAACTACGATCACCGGAATGCGGAACAACGAGCAAGATTACACGCAGAAGCTGCACAATATGCATCGCGAGAACGATGAGCCTCACTACGCCAGCTCGGGCGTTGAGCTGGACTGCGAGAACGACGAGCCTCACCGCAGCTAGACAAACGATCAATCGACCGCACGAGCCGGCGAATGCAGCCGATTACGCCAGCCCGATCAATCGGGATCGCACCGCCAACGCCGACGCAGGAGTCACTGGCCGACGTGTCCGCCGACGAGGCATCGATTTGCCGACATGGCGCCTTTGTTGACACATTGCGGCGACGTGGCATTACTTGTCGACGTGGCACTACGGCCAGTCGTCGATTTGTTGACGAGCATGCCGACATGGAGTCCTCGACACGTCATACCGACGTGGCATTGCATGCGACATGGCGTTACTCACCGCCCGGACCGGACCGGCTTACGCGATGCTGGGCGTCACGACCGGATCAGATGGATGACGTGGCAGGTGCTGAGTTTTGATGTACCTCGGAGCATCGAAGTTTGATATAACACAGAACATTAACGGTCGGTATACTTGGCTCATCGGAGTTTGATGTAACTTGAAGCAGCGAAGCTTCTCTAGAGGGTTGAATTTTGGTGTACCGCAGAACATCGAAATTCGATGTACCATAGAACATCAACGGTGTATACGTAGCGCATCGAATATTGATGTAACACGAAGCATCGAACTTTTCCCGAACTCGACGTGGGTGAAGGAGACCCTGAATTTGGTGACGGAAAATTAAGGTAGGTGAACGAAATCCTAAAGTGGGTGAATGGATCGGCCGCCGGGGTTGGCCGCCAGCTTTTTTTTTTTTTTTTTTTTTTGTATGAGAACTTTTCACAACGGTTTTTCTAAATTGTGGTCTTTAGTCTTGAATTTTCTGTCACGGTTTGCTGAACTTTTGCCATAGCTTTTGAACTTTTGTAACATTTTTCTGTTTTCTTCTTTTCCTTTGATTTTTAGCAACGTTCGGGGATCATTCTTCGTTTCTCATGGACCTTTCACTATGGTTTTGCTACACTTTTGTGGCCCTTTCTGGAACTTTTTGAGATGCTTTTCTGGAGGTTTTCCCTGGGGTATTCAAGCACCTTTGAGATGTAGGAAACTTGAAAACCCTGCGATCAACGACGATCATACACCCTAATATTTTGACATTTTACAAACTCGAACATGCAGACACTACGTTATTTAGGAAGCAAATTTTTCCAACTTTGGACTTGAATATACCGCGAATCGAACATCATGTCAACAATCTTAGCGATCTTTATTTGAGTAAGTCTTGGTGGCCTCTCGACTATGAAGTCGGACTGCAGTTAGCAGCGATCTACTGAACCAAAGAATCTTGTGATTAATCGAATGCGACGACTGCGATCAGCTGGACTGCAATGCCTGTAATCAAAACAGGACCCAACCATGTTGCGGATCGAATATCCAGCATGGGCGAATCACCTTGGGGAGTGATTTTATTGATAATAGAATTACATTGCTTTTTTCCTCTCTTGGCTACCTCCCAAATCATTTCTCGCTCCTCCCTATTTATACAGTTCAATGTCTAATTTCAATATAAACTTAAATGGCATTAATTCTCATTCATGCCTTCATCATGATTTCTGCATGAAACTGGTGGAATCAATACTGCATCCCTCCATGATGATTTCTGCATGAAACTGTTGGAATCAATATTGCATGCCCCCATGATGATTTCTCGCATGAAACGCACATTTATGCCTCCATCTTCAATTCCGCATGAAACTCAGCTGGAATTAACATTGCATGCCTCCATCTTGATTCGCATGAAATCTGTTCATTCATGCTTCCATGATAAATTCTACAAGCCGCAACCGGATTGGTGGTTGACAGTATAATAGCCGACAATATGGATGGATCTTGGCCGCGTACTAGATTGGTTACTGACGGCATCGTTGTGGGCAGGCAATAGGGTACTTAGCTAGGAATTGGTTGGCAGCATCGCTGGCAACAAGAGTGGAAACTGTATGGCAGCACTATCGGCAACACGGTCTTGACATTGACTGATCGTTGACTTTGACCATTGACCGAGCGTTGACTTTGACCATTGACCGTTGACCTAGTGTTGACTTTGACCGTTGACCGGTTGTTGACTTTATGAAATACAGGGCAGGCTGGTGGGCTGCTTCGGTTGACTGGTTAGCGGGCTTGGATGACAGCTGAACAGTGGTTTGGGCAACGTTCTGGCCCAATATGTGGTATTTTTACTCATGGTACAAACAAGTAAATTATGAAACTATTGTGAAGAACACTTAAAGAGATTTTTTATTAAGTTTAGAAATCAATACAAAGAAGATAAAACCCTAGATTGGGAAGCAAATAACTTTCTCTCTCCTAAAATTCTATCTCAACTCTCAAAAAGATCTCCCTTAACACCACAAGGGCGGCTGGTCCTATATATATATAGGGATTTTACATAGTGGAAGACAGCTAATAAAGCCCTATTTTCGGATCTACCGCGCGATGTCTTAAAGCGTTTACATTGTGTTTTCTCGCGCGTGCTCTTAGTCTTCGCACAACTCTCACACTTTACTGATGACTTTGTGACGTCACTAATCCGTCATTTGAGATATGCGTTGCTTCGCATGATACTTACGTGTGCGGTATTTAACCCCTACAAGGTTTATGAAATTTGCATAATTACAGTCACAAATCAGCGACGCACAAGGTATATGACACCATCTCAACTAGCCCCCTCTTGTTCACCGTTGGCGTAGAATCTAATGAACTTTATTAGAGTTTGACTTTTAAAAGTTAATTTTATTTCCCTACGTATAGTTTGATGATCACTTTATCTAATTTGAAGTTGGACAGCTAAGGAAGAAGAAGAAAGTCGGTTCTGCCGTTGAAATTTGTGATAAATAGTTGGATTTAATAGGACCAGAAGTTATGCATTTGTGTTGAATTCATGTTTTGTAGGGAAGGAGCTGATTTTTGCTGGATCCAATATGCAACCAGTACTTATCCATTATTATGCTAGACACGCATGAACTGTTCGACAGAAGTACACAAGATTCATTAGTTTGGGTATGTTCCTGATGTTTTTATATGAACATCACACAACTTTTGTGGGCCATGTGGGAAGATGCATATGGCGGATGGATGATATCTTCCCATGATAAAATCTAAGGTGCTAACAAACTAAATATTTTTTTTTCTACTTCATCGATCGCACTAACATTATGTATGAATTATTTATGAAATAACATGTCATCTAAACCAACATGTCTCCGGGATTAAACCAAAAATATTTTGGATTTTAAATTAAAATGGATCCAAACTCATGTAGGATGAAATAGGTCTTAGATAGGTTACAACCATGTACATCATACTGCTATACATATTGAAGCTGGATAAAACTGGTTTCATCCTCACATTTTCACGAAAAAAATAATATTTTCTTCAAGATGTAACTAGTTTTATCCTCAATATTCTAACAATTAACATATTTTCATCATGATATATATATATATATATATATATATATATTATTCCATTTTCAAACAAGGATGAATCTAGTGACATGGTAATGGCGATATCGCAAATTTTAGACTTTAGAAAAAGGTAAATATTGATTCCTAACTATTTTAAGTAGGATGGAGCCAGTTTCATCCCAACCATTTTTGGATAATTTTTTCTTATTTTGGTTTAAACCATGATGTAGTCGGTTTCATCCTAGCTATTTTTTGGATTTTTTTTTTTGTTTTTTTTTTTTTTTTTAAGTCAGGATGCATCCTGTTTTATCCTAGCTATTTTTGGAATAATTCTTTCCATCCTAGTTTAAGAAAGGATGCAACCAGATTCATCCTAGTTATTTTTTAACAATCTTTCCTATCTTATTGTAAACCAGGATGCATTCAGTTTCATCTTAGCTATTTTTTGAATAATATTTTTTTCTTCGTTTAAGCAAGGATGCAACCAGTTTCATCCTAGCTACTTTTTTTCGAGTTTTCTTTTTTTTTTTATATTTACTATCAATAACGGATCTTGTTTTATAGATCATCCGACACTCTTTCCAAAAATATAAATTTTATTAAAAGCGGATTTATATTTTGGAAGTTATGAATTTTTTTCGTGATATGTTATTGTTAATTGGAAAGAGAAAAGTAAAAAAATAAAAAAATAAAAACTTAAACGTGAGGGACATATTTGTCTTGAACTTTTAGTGTCTATTTTACCCACGCCTAATATTTGCTTGTCCATTAGAACCGTGTTTTATATATCCTTGTGCAATTGAGTCATTTTCTCTTTTGTTTACGAGAAATGAGCTCGATCCATTGATCACGAGGTTTTGAACCAGAAAGCTTCGTGTACCAAATATAAACGTAGACTAAGGCTAAGTCCTATGGGCTAGATTGGGCGGCTAGATTGGCCAAAAAGTGTTGCAAATCATGAAAAAAGTGTGGGAAAAAAGTTAACACTCAATCTGGCTACTTCTCTCTCCTAGCATTTGCTCGCAGTCCAACTATCAGCGAGAATGAAACGCTGAACTGTTCAGTGCTCAAAAAGTGATCCCAATGCTGAATGGTTTGGCGCTATATATTTTTTTCCGTAGAAAGAGAAGAAGTGATAGAGAGAGAAGAAAAAGAGGGAGAGAGAAGAAAAAAATGGGGAGAGAGAGGAAATAATGGAGAGAGAAATATTAAATAATCAGTTATTTTTAGAAAATAAAACATGTAACGCTGTTTGGTTCGGCGTTGGACGCCGAATTGTTAGGCGTTTCGCTACTAGATTGGCCATCCCATAGGGGTTAGGAGGTTGCCCTATTTGACGTAGATGGCCAATCTAGCAGCTAAATATCGAGCCCATAGGAATTTGATTTATCCTACTCATTTCAACTATGGAAACTTTCAGTTAGTACACTAGTGAGCATTATTCGCAGGAAGTGAGAGAGAACAGAGCCCATGAGAGTCGCTTACCCACCAAAAACCGGTTCTATTTCAAGTCTTTCCAAAAATCCCATCCCCATCGCCATGAATCTAGCTGATCTCAGCAGCTAAATCTTTGTTTCGCCGGCCCTGCGGCACCAATTAGATCGTAACTTGCTCATTATGTGTGATATCAAACCTTATTCATGAAAATTTTCCTATTCGATCCCGTTTGTTGTTGGATCTTTGTGATATTCAGAAGAAGCTATTTCAAATCTGCTCTACATCGAGTAGATTTTTAGATCCTGGGTTTCTCCTTCGATAGCCAATTAGTTCTTTCATGATGTAAGGTAATCAATTTCACAACACTGATTTTACATCTAATCTCTCTCCTTCTAAGTTAAAGCCAGGGTTTTTTGAAGTTCTTGTGTTTTTCTTCTATAGTCCTCCCAATTTCAATACCAGTTCTCGGTTGTTAGATCTTTTTCCTTGAACCTAAATCTGGTCAGATCCTTTAGCCTGTTTTTTTTCACCGATCAAAAAATACTTTAAAAAAAAAAACAATCCAAAAAAAAAAAACAACCTTGATTTCCTTTGTTCGGTTGCGCCCTTAGCAATTAACCTTTTGTAGTCATTAATCCGCTCTTAGTTTCTTTAAGCGGAGTTGTGGGCTGATGATGTTTCAAGTTTGATCCTTTTCTTATCTTGAATTTTTGAACCTGTTTTGTGTCCCCTTGGAAGGCATTTTCTTGTGTTTATGCCTTGATGTTATGTTGGAAATAGTTTTCTGTTCAGCAAGTTTCCTGATCTAGTGTTGTCTATGTAAGCCTTTGTAAAGTTTTCTTGCCATGTACCCAGAACCAATCAAACCCTGGTAAAACAAAGATCAATAATATCAAGTGGAAGAGTATTTTCCTCAATTACCTTTTTCGGAGAAACCTTGGAGAGTAAAGATTTGGCATGTTCACATCCAACCATGCTAGTCGACATATTTCATACATCAGTGGTAGAGTCAGTCATCAAACCCAACATTCAAGATTGAACTTCGCAAATATAGCATAAGTTGAACAATCAAGACCTCATTCTGATTATAAACAAGATTGAGATAAACCATGAGGTGTTATTTTGATATCACAAGAGCAAGCAACAAATCCTAATTAGGGTGCTAATGGGCCGGTGGAACATCCACCTTTCTGGATAATCTTTCAACATTTTAACTGTATTCTTGTAGTAGTATACCTAGATTTCAAAGCACGTTTACAATTGTTTTGTTTCATTTCTGTTCTAAGATATTAGTATAATCTAGTTTGAGTCTGTAATTTGTTTGTTTCGTAGTTAAAGTTTTAGTACCCTTAGTAATAGTATTACTATCTTTAGCACTTCTTCCTTCAAGGGCAGAGATTAGATTCTACTTCAAGACTCAATTCAAGTTATGGATGAAGCCGCAAAACAAATGAGTGGACAAAGATCATTTGGGAAGTTTACCGCAGCATCAAGATACAAAGGCATGAATAGAAATCTCAATCAATTGCATCGGACACCTCTACCTCCATCTGAGTTACTATGGACACTGCAGTGTCTATCAAAAATACAGCTTTTCTTGTGGAAAGCATTGACCGAAGGTCTTTTGACCTTCGACACCAACATCCGCCCCCAATGCAACTCTGACCCGGAAACCGCTTTTCTGCTCAAATATCAAGTTACTGCAGACGCATGGCTTATCAATGTAATTGTAATTGATGAATCTCGGGGTATTATGTACTCTCATGTAATAGTCCCTCGGTAGTTTAATAAATTTCATGCTTCAAAAAAAAAAAAGTGAGCATTATTCATTTAACTATTATCCCAATTAATCCATCGGTTGAACCACATAGTAGACATGATTGACCCAACCTAGTAATCATTCTGATTGGACACTCGGTCCGGTTTTCAGATCACTATATGAACGACCAAAGTCCCAAATTCCTCCTATATATGGGACAGACAGTGAAAAATTGAACAAAAAATTATAATACAAGACTTTTTTGAGAAGATAATGCCAAGATTGGGCCAATTTTTGGGTTTGGGATATTTTTTCAATTTGACTCTTGTGACTTTTATGTTGAAACTCTTAATTTTTCCTCGATTTAATGATCACGGCCTGTCAGTGATCAATCTTTCATCCTATGTATTTTTCCTCAATCGAGCTGCGGACGTATTTCAAACTTTGTTCATTTACGGACGAATTTTCTCTAACAAATTCATTGTGCAATATCTTAATTAGATTAACAACTACTAGAATTTATTTATTCTTGCTTTCACTAAACACAACTCATACTAATTCATTTTATTCCATCGTTTCGGTAAAGAAAAAAACAACAGTTTTATGGATCCCAAGTAAATCGTTTTTCCCAAATTCCTTCTTTATCACGACGACATAAATAAAGTCCATCCCGACGAGCAGACCAAATGCACTTAGAGCGGCAAATTTTGACGCACTTGTAATCAAAATCAAATAGGCCTCCCTTGAAAACTACACGGGTACCTTGATACCAACGTTGATCTTTGTTATCGTACCATCGAAAATCGCACCAAAACTTCGTCATACCAAATCCAACACGAAAGAACCAGTCCCATTCATTACCAAAACTGAGCACATGTTCACCCAAATCGTCGTCCAAAGATTTGCAATGGATTTTCAAGAGAACATGATCACCTTCAATATCATTTTGTACCTGCACAGTGACTGGATCGAATAATGATGAACCCTTGGAAACTAGTATCGAAAATAAGAAGAAATAAGCAATGATATTTCTGAAAGGGGTAGTGCCCATCGTTGTTGAATCTATTGCTCTAAATAGAGTGTGCCGTGTATCAGATATGGATGTGATCTGTATATATATAAAAACGGATATAAGAACTTACATCTTTCTAAAGATTACAGACTTAAATGCAGTGTAAATATGGCAATTTGCATTAACTGGAACAAATCAAAACATTATGGCATTGGCTAGGAATAAATAAGAATATTCCAAGTTCATACGTGACAACCAACGCATCGGCAGCTCCATGGTGCAATTACGATATTTTCTACGCATGTTCACTTCCATGCACTTATCATCAAATTCAACATAACAATCTTTTTCTACACTTGTTGATGTTGGGATCTTATAACAATGAACAACACGTTAGATGTATCAAAAATAATATGTAAAGAACTAATGCGAAACAACTCTACCGAAATAACTTGACGAGGGCAGAATCACAGGTTCAACAAGTTGTCCTTAACACATTAGTTCGCGGGTATACTCAAGTTGAGTAATGCTAAACCCCTCACAGCGAAGATGTGTCCAGGATAAGACTGTCTGATAT
Source organism: Papaver armeniacum (assembly GCA_023531295.1). Classification (NCBI taxonomy): domain Eukaryota; kingdom Viridiplantae; phylum Streptophyta; class Magnoliopsida; order Ranunculales; family Papaveraceae; genus Papaver; species Papaver armeniacum. The sequence continues at coordinate 87,956 of JAJJWW010018940.1, forward strand.
AACTTGAGTTATCACAACGCAAGTTACCCTCTCTTGAACTCAAAGAACGGTGATGGATGTTAAAACGTATGGAGAAAACCTAGAATAAAAGAAGAATTTTCCTATGTATAGAAAACAGATTTTCGAGTTCTATTTATAGGATTAAATACTTGCAAATCAAGTTAGGTTTTGGTTTTCTTCAAAAACAAGTAAAACACGTAAAAGGAATTTACCCAAAAATAAAACTCTTAAGAAATAATTTTGGAATTAATTTCCTAAAGAAAAAATTCACCCAAAAATAAATCCGCGTAGAAAAGGGACTTGGTGCATGGCATACGCGCATATCACATGAGTAAAAATATGTACCCGCAAACCCACGTTTTACAATTCATACATAAGTGTATGATTATATAGTGGAGCTCCTCTTTAGTTTTTTACAATGTTGGACTAAAGGTTCCACTTCATTCACCCAAAAATGAGTAAGTATCCTTAGACCCTTAGGTCATTAGATCAAACCACACCAAGACCATAAAACCATTTATTTAAAACTCATTTTCTCCGACAATTGATTTGATTTCCTTGCAATCATCAACGATTCAACAGTTCTCAAGGTTAGAAATGAGTTCTTGAAACAAAATATTGTAAATGCTACTCAAATCAATGCAAGGAAGGAGGTGCCGATCAAGCCAAGGTAGTATGTGTCGAGATCATATGCATGCCTGGTAGAAATAAAGCTTTGGGCTCATTTTTGGGTGAGTCCTTTCGGGAAACTGTAGGTCCCGGCTAAACAACCTTACACCATGTTTGTTTACTCTTGATTCATCTGAGTCATTTGGATTTGAGTCGTTTGGATCGATTGAAATCATCTGACTTGAGTTGGATGTAACTCAATATATTTGTCTTGAGTTGGATGTAACTCAACTGATTCAAAAATATATGAGTGATTGGTTTCTTAGGGTTTTGTTTCATCTGGGCTTTTATGTGGATTTTTCTTGGGCCATCATTTAATTGATGGGTTTCTAGTGGGCTTCTAAAATATTTGGGCCATCATTTAATTGATGGGTTTCTAGTGGGCTTCTAAAATATTTGTATTAGGGGTTTTCCTTGGCCATCAGTCCATTGATGGATATCTGGTATGTTTGTATGAGGGTTTATACGTGGGTTGCTTATCATGTACCAGGGTTGTATGAGGGTTTCTATGTGAGGGTTGTAGAGGGCTTCTATGTGAGTTGCTTATCATGTATGAGGGTTGCGGACAATCAATTTTGTACGTAACATTTCTTTAATATAAATTTATCTTTACGGATCAAAAAAAAAAAAATATGAGTGATTGGTTTGGTCCCATGAGTCAGCTGTATTTTGTTACCTAACTCAAACAGGTCCGAGTTAAAGATCGAGTTAGATCCGATTCAAAATGGAAAACGAACGATCTGACATCCGACTCGGGACGAGTTAAAGTTAACTCAGATCTAGATTACGAGTCAGAAGCAAACAAACATGATGTTAGACTCGTTTTGAACTGTCCTTTTAGGTCGGAAAATTTTTTCCCTCAGCATTAATCGATGTTATTAAAGCCAAATAAAAGCTAAACGGAATACAGAAACCCCAAGGGGGCTAACAAAATACTCCCTCCATTTTTGAAAAAGCGTTACTTTTACTTTTTTAATTTGACCTATTTTTAGGCTAAAATGAAAAGGTAAAAGTAATACTTTTCCAGAAACAGAAGTAGTAATAAATAATTCAATGTCCAAGCGTCTTATTGCAAGTTTACTTTATGTTACATGGGGTTAACAGATGCTAAGTAGGTTATTATGTTACGTGCTTCTTAACTAATTCAATGCCCACAAATATGGCTTAACCAGTAGGCAAACATGTCTCTGACTGGAAGTTGATTTGTTGCGAATAAAAGTGTAACATAAAAGCTGATAAGTTGTTTCCAGGTACTGGAGAGTGCTCCAAGTATGGCTTGGCTTGGAACTAAACGTGAACATTAAATACACTCTACTTTTGGTCAATAACGTTAAAATCATATTGGGTACTGTGTTTTAGCATATCCTAAGAATTATGCGAAAGAAGCATGACATGTAGCACCTAGAAATTATGATTTGAGATCCACACATTTAATGTCGATTAGGCTGGATTCCTATAAATTTTCCTCCATGTAGCACTCCTTCATGCCAAATTTTAGACAAAAAAATCTACCCGGGAGAAGAGGAAGTTAAAATAAGAGCTCAGTCAACAACAAAGAGAAAATGGAAAGCAAGAATTTGAAGATGTCATTTTTTATGGTGATCTTAGTGTTGGGGATGCTCGCAGGGCAGAGCTCAGCGTGTTGGACATCATGTATGTACGATTGTCAAGGTCCATTAGGATGGATTCCATGTGCTATTTATTGCAAGATAAAATGTAAGAATCGGCCGGTGTTTTCAGATAATAAGGTTATTACATCTGCTACTGATTACTGCAAGCTTGGTTGTGGGATGCTGAACTGCGCCAACAAAGCCGCCACACCTCAGCAAGTGGATGACTGTGTTAACGGTCGTTGCGGGAAAGAGTGCACCAAATAGGAAGAGAAACTTACTTGGCGATGCTCTTGAATGTACCGATGAATAGTTAAATAACATGGATTGATCCATGACTTGTTATACGAGAATGCACCTAATTCTATTAGCAATGTTGTTTTTCTCTTATTCAACTTTCCTTAAAAAAAAAACTCAAATTTCCATAGACACACTTTTGGTATTATTTTTTGGACTATTGAACTGTGACGGAGAGTTGGTAAGAAAGAGTTTTTGATAAAGTAAAACAAAGTTATTCTTTTTCACTTGACCTCTGGCTAAGATATCAAACTAGATCATTCAAGTAACTTGCGTTGATTTCTAAATTTTATACCTTTCTCTTTGAATCTTTCAAACGACATAGCTTTAGTAACACACCGACTACCCCTTCCACACATGCCCAAATGATCTCTTTATATTTCATGTGTGCGTATGCAATAGAATTACGTAGACTCATACATCTCATTTGGTTGGAAGAATCGGAATCCTAAGAATTTAGCATGGGGTGAATAAATTCCAAAAATTGAGTTTCAAAGAATCGAATTCAAATGCAATAATTATAATGTTTGGTTGTAGTTTAATTGTCTTTGTTTTTACTCCGAAATTCAGCTCCATTGCAATATTGGATTAGTGAAATGGAGATTGGTTCAACCGATTTCCTATCCCCACTTTCCCTAAATCCCATCCAAACCACATAAACTAATTTTTGTTGAACTCTTTTTAGGATGGGTAAACATAACTCACCTCATTATTCATCAAACATCTTCTTCTTCCTCTCCCAAATATAATTCCTAATCGTTTGTACAAAAAGAAAAGAAAAAATCTGATCCTAAATTTATATACTACAACGCCACCTATATACTACCATTACAATCACTACAGCTGCACCTTGTATTCCTTATAGACGTGTGAAGACCTATGACGTTGATTAACAACAACATTGTTGATTAACACTGTTTTTTACCCGAGTTTTTTATTATTGTATTGGTACAAATATATTGAGGAGGCATAATAGTTTGTATTGATATTCCAATTAGGTTTTTTATTGTGAATTTGTAATAAATAATCCCTAAATTTAAGAATCTTATATTGATGGATTGTTTTATTTTAGTTATCCACATTATCCGAGAGTTTTAACCATTATCCAAGAGTTAGGATGTTCTAGGAAACTGAGATGAGAGTTCTAATTCATATGATATTTGTCTAATGCTAACTCAATCGTCATGTAAAGATAAGTTTGCAACACCGTTACATACCAGCTCACAATGGGTTTGTACTCCATGTTGTTTAATCTACCAAAGAACTTTTCTCAGTTTTGGACTATCTCCGTGTTGTTTAATCTACCCCAAACACGAATTTGATGATGATTTCTTCTCCAATTGAATTGAGTAATGGGGGTACCTGCAAAAAATCCTCCGACGCTAAATTTAGACAGAGTTTTTTCACAGGGAATTTTGTGTGGAAGTTTGCTTACCTTTTTGGGTTCTGAAGCCCAGTATTTATATGGTGCGAGTTTCCGTTTTGTTCGAGTGAAACGTCTTCACATGCCGTGCATGCCTCCTGGCATAAATTGCTTTCATTCTCCCTGCATGCCTCCTCAATCATAATTCCCCTGTATGCCTTTATAATAAATTCCCTGCATGACGCCCTGGCATAAGTTCCATGCATGACTCCCTGGCATAAATTGAATTTACTTGTCCTGCATGTCTTTTGGATACTCTAGAAGCTTTCACTAGGGTTAAGGAATTAGTTAATATCCAAGAATGTGCAAAGGGGTTAGCCAAAAATGAGTGTACATGCCAAGCCCAAGAGGAATAATTCACCTAAGCCCACAGTGGGGAGTGGAAATCCGTTAGGCAAACTGAATGGGGTGGAATGATCCGAGGGCTACGGAATTAAACTGCATCGTGCTACACATAATCGGGATTACGAAAATAAGTTGCATCAGTACTCTATTTGAATCGAAGCTACGAAATTAAGGTGCATCTCGCTGCTTGAGATCGAGAAATACGAAATTAAAATTTGCATCTCGCTGCTTGAATCGAGAAGCTAACGCCTACCTCCGCCAGTGCCTTGGTCACACTTGTTTTGTCGAAGGTGCGGCCGTATTCGAATTAACCATTCAAATGTCCGTAGAGGCTGGTGGCTTTGGTGGCCGCTTTGGCCGACAACTCTTTGCGCGACTAAAATCCCAGCGCACGAGAAGAAGAAGTGGCGTCCGGAAGGAATATTCCACAGCGTTTTGGAATATCTTTGACCTTTGTTGTTAGTGGCAGGCGTTAATCTTAACATGAAGATGCTAGCAATTCTTATTTAACGAGAATATCACGAGTATATCTTTGATTTCGTTAGTTAGTAAATCGAATCTTGGCCGTACCAAAAGGCAGCGTGGTACCTTCCACATCATCTGCCCCTATGCCTGGCGTAGCTGCGCATTGATGACGTGGCACTATGAAACATTGATTGACATGCTGACGTGGCACCCGCTGCGCTGACGTGTCACCTGCCACGTCATCACTCCTGCTGACATGACACGGTGAGACACTAACTGTATGCTGCCGTGGCACTGCCACGTCATCACCCTTGCTGATGTGGCGCCTGCCATGTCACACTTGCTGACGTTGTTCTGTGAGACACTGATGAGTATGCTGGTATGGCGCCTGCCACGTCATCGCCCATGCTGACGTGGAACCTGTGATGACTTGGCAATGATGACGTGGTGGTTGCCTGATGGGCTTGGAATTGATGACGTGGAGCGCTTATGCGGAACTTTTTAGAACTTGGATTTATGGGCTTGTGAGTTGAGTGTTTGCCAGTGAGGCCTAGCTTAGTTTGTTACACATGGGCTTGCACATGGAGTCTTTGCAAGGCCTAATTAGCTATGCTTGGCTAATCAATGGAAACATCTTAGACTAATGAACCCTTCTTAGCTAGTAGGAGGAGCTTTATAGGCCTAAGTTTGCCCATTTTTTTGTGTAGAATATTAAGGGTACAAACGGTACACATTTTCTATGTCACTATTTTGGGTGTTTATTAATTTAACTCTCAACATATATTTTTGGGTTGTTATTTCATCTAATCCACCACCCCGTTCTGCCATCATCTCTTGGTGATGGAATTATGGAGTGGTTAGCGAGGAGACGATGACGGTGGTTGATTATGGAGATCGGGAGGAGGTTGTTGTGTTGGATTGGTGGTAACCTACGAAGCAGGAAATGAGCCCATCTTTGTAATATCAGCTAAGATGAAGAAGATGTGTTTTAGTCATTTGCTCGAGTTAGAGAGAACAAAGAAAGGTGATGTTGTTAATGCTCGGTGATGGAGTGGTCTTTGAGGTGATTGGTTGTTGATATATATCAATGGTAAAAGAAGATGGTGGTTATCGAGTGCCGTGATGATGATGATGACTTATGGAGTTATCGACTAAGAAACGGGAAATTTAGGGAAGGATTGTTGTATGCACTTTGGTTAATGGAGAAGAACTAGCCCTTTGTTTGAACAGGCGGTGGTTGGACTTGGTTATTTATTAACAAGGTTTACAAAAAACTAATATGCATATCTAATATTCTTTGAAATAATGCTATCATCTCATCTTTACATATTTGAATATAAGAATGAAAGGTAAATGTAGGATCGAGCAAGAGAGAGGAGAGCACACGCGGAAGCAATTAAAAGACTACATTGATAATCAGTTTGGTGTACATTCTCTCAGGGCTTAACAGCCTACTTATAGTCTCACAAACTTGACAATCACTCAAAGTACTTTCCTAATACAAGCAAACTCTAAATAAAGCACACATTCCTAACATAACACAAACTCTAAATAGAACTCTTCTAGAACTCTCTAGAACCAAGCCTGACTTGCTCTTCTAGTTAGAACTTCCAAATATCGCACCTTGTGTCAATTGTTCAGTTGATCAACTTGGCCAGGTCAAGCTACATGAGTTGATCCATTAATTGTATCAACAACACTTGTTGATCCATGAACCAAATCCATATCTTGGTTTAACTTCCAACATCCTCCCTTAAACCAAGATATCATTCAAACGAGAATTAGTAACCCTCTTACTCTTATCATCTTCCATTGATCAGCGTTTTACGTCCTTGTCTTTTCTCCTTTTCCATTCCTCTTCTTCCATTGATAAACGTTAACACGTTCTTGTCTTTTCTCATTATTCTTCAAAGAAACCACCAAACAAACCCTTACTCCTTGATACTTAATTGTAGCTTGTCCCAACTTCATGATCAAAGATTCCGTCAATCAAACTCAAACTCAAATAAAAAACAAAGCACAAACAACAAACTAACTAAAAAACGAAACACATATAGCAAACCAACTAAAACGAAGCAATCTTCAAAATTTTTATGACAATCTTCATACCATGTAAACTTCTCTTCTTCTTCATCTTCATCGCAGCGGAACATCATTCTTAACAAGCTAGAAACACCTCGTTGTGCTATACAACTTGCTAACCAAACACCAAAACAAACTCATCACCAAGCATTATAGCTCACCTTAAACTTTCTTCTTGAGCATTGTAGCTCAAACTCAACACTTGTTTACCCACTTCACTCATGCAGGATTTCCACTCAACACTTCAAATTCCACCCTGGAATTTTCTTCACTTCTCTTCTCAAATCCCCACACTGGGATATCTTCACTCAACTCTAGCCAAATCCCCACTGGGATTGCTTCACTTAACTTGCAGACTTTACTCGCCTACAATCTTGTTTCACGCACACAACCTTGTGACGTCTCTTCCACAACTCATAGGCTTAACCTCCTTTTGTTGTCTTCTCACATCACCCCTTGGTGATTACTACTCTTCCTTCACAACCCCTTCTTGTTGTTTCTTCTTCTCTTTTCTTCTTTGTTCGATCACGCTATTGTTCAGAGAAACCTTCACACTTCTTTATTCTTCAAGATTCTCTCACAATCTTTCCTTGTTACGCATACATACAAGCAATAACTAACACAAAGTCTGCCACACTTTGTAAGACTTCCAAGTTTCTGCCACAAACTCTTCAATCACCATGTTTGAGCTTAAAGTCCAACATGCTATCTTCCTCCCTTAAGCTCAAACATAACTTCCAAACATTCCTTTTCATTCCTAAGTTTTGAATTGATCACCTCAATCAAAGCATGTACTAGCCACTGCTATTTGATACAGATTTGATCCTCTATCAAACTGTACCATCCTCTGACTACAATACCAACTTTGATCCTTTCGTCTTTTTCGAATCCATGACTTAACCCTTCTAATCAACCACTTACCCAAAGCTTTTCTCCTTCCAAGATCAACCAATGCTCTGCCACAGCAACCCTTGTTCACTTCACCGTCACCAACAATCACATCACCTTTCACAAAAACACTTTCAGCCACGCCTGTTAAGACTGACACCTTTTGTTCGACCTATCATCACACTTACTATCACAAACTGTGACCTTTTCTTCTGTCACACTTCTGTAACTGTTACGACTTTGTAACACCTATCACATACTGTGATAATCTTCCAATAACACTTCTGTAACTGTTACGACTTTGTAACACCTATCACATACTGTGATAATCTTCCAATAACACTTTTTTTTTTTTTTTTTAACGAACCTTGTGACCAAACAACAGCAACAACTCAGTTTTCAACTGATTTTCTCCTGCGTAAAAACAAGTCCTTCAAACCTTGTTCATGGACTTAAACCAACCGTCCAAAACTTTGTTCATGCCGTCGATCATATACTGACATCAACGATCATCACTAAGCAGCCAACCACGATGAGCTAAACTTCATCATCGTCAGTCAAGCCGATCAACATTACAGACTCAAGTTCTTAACTTCCCTGTCTTCGATCATCGAGCCTTCTCTGCAACCCTTGCCTGGACTTCGAGAAACAATCACTAGAGCCTCAGGGATCACCTCCAGTTCATGGCAGCAACAAAACTCTTCTGTTTGATATAACATCACCCTTCCAGTTTTTACGTCAACTCCTTTCTCTTCTTTACAAAGTACTCTGAAGTTCTCAGCAGTACGAAGAACGCTCTTTACTCCAACAGCAGCTTCTCTTCTCTTCGATCAAGTTTCATCACCAGCTCGAGCTCTTTATCATCAATGGTTACTACTTTACGTCACTGCCATCATCAGCTTGTCATCAACAACAACGAGATTGCTATAACAGCTCAACTCAATTCGAATCCCATCTTGAGTTCTGATTTCCTTCAGCATCAGCTTCGTTACAGGCTCAGTGTATCAAACTTCTTCTTATTCATCTCTGTAAACTTCTGACCTAACCATCGCACCACAACTCCCAGATTTTCAATTGCTTCAACCACCATCCATACTTTTCCCTGAATTTTTTTCGTGTCCACCACGGCAAAATATCTTCTCGGTTTCAGACTCCAAAGATCCGCAACTTATTTATGAATACCCATCAGAGATCATGCCTTGCCGACGTTAGTTCTTCTTCACAAAATTTCTTGATCAAAATCTATTTCAGACTCAATCTTCTCTCGTTTCAGCATTTTTTTTTCTCAAACCCTAGCTCCTGCAGATGAGCATCAACCACGAACATCAGCAACACGACTTTCTTCTTCACGTAAAACTCCAAACTATTTATTGCAGCACCAAACAACGATTTTCTCTTAAACCTAGGTTAGGTTCTTCTTCTCAATTTCAGTATTGTTGTATCAGCAGCAAAACTGCAAGTATACAGCAACAATAACTCTTGTCCGAACCTTCAAAAATAGCAACACGACAACCTTTTGCCGGCACCTAACTTCTTCTTTCTCAGCACAACCAAACTCCACTGTATCAGAACAGAACTCTGATGAAGACAAACACCAACACAGCAACAAGGCTTGACAAGCCTTCGAACACTTCTTTCTTCTTTCTTTGACACGAACAAATCTTTTTTTTTTACTTCTTTAAAACCTCTCGAACCCTGGCAGCACCAACACAGCAAAAACAAAATCACACGAAAATTCTTTATCACGAAAATCTTCTAACTCTTTCTCCTTCTCTCTCTCCTGCCTCTCACCTTGCTCACGATACCACATGTAGGATCGAGCAAGAGAGGAAGCACACTGTAGGAAGCAATTAAAAGACTACATTGATAATCAGTTTGGTGTACATTCTCTCGGGCTTAACAGCCTACTTATAGTCTCACAAACTTGACAATCACTCAAAGTACTTTCCTAATACAAGCAAACTCTAAATAAAGCACACATTCCTAACATAACACAAACTCTAAATAGAACTCTTCTAGAACTCTCTAGAACCGGCACAACTTGCTCTTCTAGTTAATAGGAACTTCCAAATATCGCACCTTGTGTCAATTGTTCAGTTGATCCAACTTGAGGCTGGGTCAAGCTGATGGTAGTTGATCCATTCCGACTGTATCAACAACACTTGTTGATCCACGAACCAAATCCATATCTTGGTTGAACCAAATGCACTTACGGCGGCAAATTTTGAGGTACCTGTAATCAAGTCCACTTAGGCCTGCGTTGAAAACTTCATGGCTACCTTGATACCAACGTTGATCTTTGTTATCGTACCACCGATAATCGCACCAAAATTTCGTTATACCAAGTCCCCACGAAAGAACCAGTCCCATTCATTACCAAAACTGAGCACATGTTCACCCAAATCGTCGTCATAAGATTTGCAATGGATCTTCAAGAGAACATGATCACCTTCAATATCATTTTGTACCTGCACAGTGACTGGATCGAATATTGATGAACCCTTGGAAACTAGTATCGAAAATAAGAAGAAATAAGCAATGATATTTCTCAAAGGGGTAGTGCCCATCGTTGTTGAATCTATTGCTCTAAACAGAGTGTGCCGTGTATGAGATATGGATGTGATCTGTATATATATATATATATAAATGGATATAAGAACTTACATCTTTCTAAAGATTACAGACTTAAATGCTGTGTAAATATGGCAATTTGCATTAAATGGAACAAATCAAAACATTATTGGCTAGGAATAAATAAGAATATTCCAAGTTCATACGTGACAACCAACGCATCGGCAGCTCCATGCTGCAATTACGATATTTTCTACGCATGTTCACTTCCATGCACTTATCATCAAATTCAACATAACAATCTTTTCTACACTTGTTGATTTCCTTGCATTCATCAACGATTCAAAAGTTTTAAAGGTTAGAAATGAGTTCTTGAAATAAAATATATTGTAAATGCTACTCATATCAATGCATGGAAAGAGGTGACGATCAAGCCAAGGTAGTATGTGTTGAGATAATATGCATGCCTGGTACAAATAAAGCCTTGGGCTCATTTTTGGGTGAGTCCTATTGGGAAAATGTAGGTCCCGGCTAAACAGCCTTGCACCAAGTTTGTTTACTCTTGAGTCATCTGAGTCATTTGGATTTGAGTCGTTTGAATCTGATTGAAATCATCTGATTTGACTCAATATATTTGTCTTGAATCATGTTTGACTCAACTGATTCAAAAATATATGATCAATGGTTTGGCCTCATGAATCAGTTGTGTTTTGTTACCTAACTCAAACAGGTCTGCATTAGGGATTAGGTCTGAGTTAGAGATCGATTCAGATCTAACTCAAAATGAAAAACGAACGTCTGATATCTGATTCGCGACGAGTCAAGGGTTAACTCAGATTCAGATCGCGAGTCAGATGCAAACGAACACGGTGTTAGACTGGTTTTGAACTTGTCATTTTAGGTCGGCATTTTTCAGCGAAAATCGATGTTATTAAAGCCAAATTAACATCTAAACGGAATACAAAAGCCCCCAAGGGGGCTACCAAAATAATAAATAAAAAGCCATACAAATTTAACAAACTCTAAAATATGATTGTTATGCACTTTCCAGCACCTCTAGGAATTTCAGTCTTGAATAAAAAAACTAAGACTTTGACCCCTCCGTAGATTAATACCTTTTTTTAGCTAACTTGTCCGACAAGAAGTTTACTTCTCTTAATTGTGTACGTTAGCTTTGGATTTTTGGCCATCTTGCTATTGCATACTAAAGAATCTGATTAATTACATAAGCAGTGTTCGCAACTATGGAATGCCCACAGATATGGCTCAAGTTGTAGCCAAACAAGTCTCTGACCAACTTGGTTTGTTGCGAGAGGTGTAAATAAAGTGTAACATGAAGCTGACAAGTTGTGTCCAGGTACTGTAGAGTGCTCCAAGTATGGCTTGGCTTGGAACTGAACCTGAACATTAAATACACTCTATTTTTTGTCAATAACATGTTGGGTACTGTGCTTTAGCATATCCTAAGAATTATGCTAAAGAAGCAAGAGATGTAAGACCTAGAAATTATGATTTGAGATCCAAACATTTAATGTCGATTAGGCTCGAATCCTATAAATTTTCCTCCATGTAAGTAGCACTCCTTCAAGACAGAATTTAGACAAAACAATCAACCCGAAAGAAAAGAGGAAGTTAAAATAAGAGCTCAGTCAACAACAAAGAAAAGATGGAAAGCAAGAATTTGAAGATGCCTTTTTTATGGTGATCTTAGTGTTGGGAATGCTCTCAGAGCAGAGTTCAGCGTGTTGGACATCATGTATGTACGATTGTCAAGGTCCATTAGGATGGATTCCATGTGCTATTTATTGCAAGATAAAATGTAAGAATCGGCAGGTGTTTTCAGATAATAAGGTTATTACATCTGCTACTGATTACTGCAAGCTTGGTTGTGGGATGCTCAACTGCGCCAACAAAGCCGCCACACCTCAGCAAGTGGATGACTGTGTTAACGGTCGTTGCGGGAAAGAGTGCACCAAATAGGAAGAGAAACTTACTTGGCGATGCTCTTGAATGTACCGATGAATAGTTAAATAACATGGATTGATCCATGACTTGTTATACGAGAATGCCTAATTCTATTAGCGTTGTTTTCTCTTATTCAACTTTCCTTAAACAGCCTCTTAATTTCCTGTGCAATTTCTATTTTTTTCTTCCTTTTTTTGGTAAAGAAAAATGCGGTGTGAAGTTAGTTGCTTCTTAGTCTTGTTGAGTTGTCCACGAAAATAATCTTCCTTGCCGTGTTTTATCAAAAGCCTCTGTCACCCATAACTTCGTAGTACACAAATGTCGTAATATACTGTTGAACAATTTGAACTAACTGCTACTAGGAATTACCAAGTCTGGCAAACCCTCCAAAAAGGGGTAGACAAAAAAAAAAACTCAAATTTCCATAGACACACTTTTGGTAAGAAAGAGTTTTTGATTTCTAAAAAAAAACTCAAAGTTATTCTTTTTCACTTGACCTCTGGCTAAGATATCAAACTCGATCATTCAAGTAACTTGCGTTGATTTCTAAATTTTATACCTTTCTCTTTGAATCTTTCAAACGACATAGCTTTAGTAACACGCCCACTACCCCTTCCACACATGCCCAAATGATCTCTTTATATTTCATGTCTACGTATGCAATAAAAATACGTAGACTCGTACATCTCATTTGGTTGGAAGAATCGGAATCCTAAGAATTTAGTATGGGGTGAATAAATTCCAAAAATTGAGTTTCAAAGAATCGAATTCAAATGAAATAATTATAATGTTTGGTTGTAGTTTAATTATCTTCGTTTTTACTCCGGAATTCAGCTCCATTGTAATATTGGATTAGTGCAATGGAGATTGGTTCAACCTATTTCATATCCCCACTTTCCCTAAATCCCATCCAAACCACATAAACTAATTTTTGTTGAACTCTTTTTAGGATGGGTAAACATAACTCACCTCATTATACCATATTCATCAAACATCTTCTTCTTCCCCTCCCAAATATAATTCTTAATCGTTTGTACAAAAAGAAAAGAAAAAATCTGATCCTAAATTTATATACTACAACGCCACCTATATACTACCATTACAATCACTACAGCTGCACCTTGTATTCCTTATAGACGTGTGAAGACCTATGACGTTGATTAGCACTGTTTTTTACCCGAGTTTTTTATTTTTGTATTGGTACAGATATATTGAGGAGGCATAATAGTTTGTATTGATATTTAATATTCCAATTAGGTTTTTTATTGTGAATTTGTAATCAATAATCCCTAAATTTAAGAATCTTATATTGATGGATTGTTTTATTTTAGTTATCCACACTATCCGAGAGTTTAACCATTATCCAAGAGTTAGGATGTTCTAGGAAACTGAGATGAGAGTTCTAATTCATATGATATCTGTCTAATGCTAACTCAATCGTCATTTACAGATAAGTTTGCAACACCGTTACATACCAGCTCACAATGGGTTTGTACTCCGTGTTGTTTAATCTACCAAAGAACTTTTCTCAGTTTTGGACTATCTCCGTGTTGTTTAATCTACCCCAAACACGAATTTGATGATGATTTCTTCTCCAATTGAATTGAGTAATGGGGGTACCTGCAAAAAATCCTCCGATGCTAAAGTTAGACAGAGTTTTTTCACAGGGGATTTTGTGTGGAAGTTTGCTTACCTTTTGGGTTACAAGCCCAAATATTTATATGGTGCGAGTTTCCGTTTTGTTCGAGCGAAACGTATTCACATGCCCTGCATGCCTCCTGGCATAAATTGCTTTCATTCTACCTGCATGCCTCCTCAATCATAATTCCCCTGTATGCCTCTATAATGAATTCCACTGCATGGCCTTCGGCATAAGTTCTGCATGACTTCTGGCATGAATTGAATTTACTTGTCCTGCATGTCTTTTGGATACTCTAGAAGCTTTCACTAGGGTTAAGGAATTAGTTAATATCCAAGAATGTGCAAAGGGGTTAGCCAAAAACGAGTGTACATGCCAATCCCAAGAGGAATAATTCACCTAAGCCCTGAGTGGGCGTAGAAATCCGTTAGGCAAGGCCAGATGGGGTGGAATGATCCGAGGGCTACGGAATTAAACTGCATCGTGCTACACATAATCGGGACTACGAAAATAAGTTGCATCATGCTACACTGAATCGGAACTACGAAATTAAGCTGCATCTCGCTACACTGAATCAGAAATACGAAATTAAGCTGCATCTCGCTACACTGAATCAGACCCAACTGCCGCCTACCTCCGCCGGTCGCTGGCCGTCACACCGCTGAAAGGTCCTTGGCCGATTAACCGTCTGCCCGATATCCATGGCCACCGTGGCGCTTTGCCCCCATGGGCTAACTGCTGCTGACTCCGTCTTATTTGCTGAAAGAAGAAGAGTAGCGTCACGGAAGGAATATTCCTGACGTTTTGGAATATCTTTGACACCGTTAGTAGCGGCGTTAATCTTAACGGAAGATGCTACTTAGCGTTAGTATTTAACGAGAATATCTTGAGTATATTACGATTTAGATTAGTTAGCAGCGTCGAATCTTTGATTGATTTAAGATTTTTCTTAGTTTTCGTAGTAGTAATTAAGATTCGTTCTCCCAGACTTGCAAAGATTAAATTTAAAGGTTTAAACAACAAGAGAAAATAATAAACAAAGCGAGAGTCAACGGGTCTAGGATTCCCGCATTCATATTAATAGGTTCGA
This sequence comes from Papaver armeniacum, assembly GCA_023531295.1. Taxonomy (NCBI): domain Eukaryota; kingdom Viridiplantae; phylum Streptophyta; class Magnoliopsida; order Ranunculales; family Papaveraceae; genus Papaver; species Papaver armeniacum. The sequence continues at coordinate 103,000 of JAJJWW010018940.1, forward strand.
TTATTATTCTTCAACAATTATCGCTCAATAAACAAAACAACAAGGACTCTTATTTTTGCCAATGTAGATTCTCCAAACATTAGTTATAAATAGTAAGCATGGGCCATCAAGCGACTAAGCAAGCATGACCCATCTAATAAAATGATAACTAATTTTTTCAAATCATAAAATAATTTAAAATAAATGCAAAAGTCATATAAAGAATTAATTAAAATTACCCATGTATGAAATTCGGCTTCCTCCGTCGACCTAGTGTAGGGGCTTAGCTTCTCATGATGAAAACACGCTCAAAATTCATTATTATTTCTCAAATGGTGTTTACAAAGATGAAAAGGGAGAAGAAATTATGAAACCGGGTTTGTAAAACAGTTTTATTTGTTACAAACCGATCTGTTACAAAGAACGATAAAACAAGAGTGTCGTTGTCACTGTTGATTTAAGTCTGCTCCTAAACTACGACCCTCAGTTAAGTGCCGTTTTTACTTTTGAAAAACGACGGTCCCTTGTGCGTTGATGTTCTTCGTGTTCTTCACTATTTCTCTGCTGCTGCTGCAGATTTCTCTGCAGCAATTCTCTTGACTCTGTAGCTTCCCCAATCACTCGATTCCTTTTTCTGGTACCTCAGAACCTCTTTTATACTCAGCATACCCCCCAAATCCTTCGTAATAACTCGCAACAATCTTCTTTCCTTTTCCGCGATATCACGGGAATAATTCCCTGATTTAGTTCCTTCACGCGCCTGTACTTGGTTCTCTGCGTCTTATGTTGCTCCTACACACTTCAACACGTTTCCTCTAAAGTAAAATACTCCCAAGACACACTCAATCCCCAAAAATAACTCAGGAAAATATCGAGAATATTTCTCTTTTCTGTTTCATCAAATCTACGTGGAAACTTCCTCTGCTTTCTAATTCAAACAATTTACCATCCTTAGTTAACCATGACAGGCCCATATTAACCCAAAGCCATTAGAAAGTCCAACAGAAACTCGGCAAAATATGATCCAGGCCAAATATCTGGTTTTACTCCCAATCGAATTTACAGCCAATTTTTATCGCAACAGAGACTCATACCAGACCTGTTTAGGTTAATGGAGTTAGCCCAAACAATTACAGCCATTTAATCTTACTACAAAGATTCCAATTTTCCACCCTAATTCAGTCCGTGAAGAACAACTTCCCGTCAAACTCTTTTGCTTGAATCCATGATTCTAACCAATTCCAAGCGAAGCGAAGCGAAACCCATTACCAACCTGTTTAGTCCATTAGAGCAAACCCAATTAATCTCAGCAGTTTAGTCTCATTATAACATCTCCAAAATCCAAGCCCTAATTCTGCCGTTCAAACATAATTTTTCCCGCCAATTCTCAGATTCAAATTGTTGAAGATGACTGCCCCATATCCAATCCGGGAGTGCGAATAGCGATTAGGGTGCCCCTTAGTAATTGGGTGCCCCTTATCCAAAACTGAAAGTCTGAATAACATGTGTCCTCCTGGGTACAAAAACCACTTTTCGAGCAACTTTCTCCATAAGAGCTTATTTCACAAAAACACCTACAAACAAGTTTATTAGTGATAAAATGAGTCCTAGCTAATGTATTTATGGGTGAAAATGCGTCGCACTTTCGTGCTCATCACTGACCGTACTTAAAGCTGACGTGGTACCTTCCACATCATCTACTGCTACTGACGTGGCACACGCATTGATGACGTGGCACTATGAAACATTGATTGACATGCTGACGTGGCACCCGCTGCGCTTGCGTGTCACCTGCCACGTCATCACCCCTGCTGACATGACACGGTGAGATACTAACTGTATGTTGTCGTGGCCCTGCCACGTCATCACCCTTGCTGACGTGGTTCTGAGACACGTGAGTATCTTTGGTGTGGCGCTTTGCCGCGTCATCGCCCATCTTTGGCGTGGAACTGTGATGACTTGGCAATGATGACGTGGCGGTTTCCTGATTGGCTTGGAATTGATGACGTGGAGCGCTTATGCGGAACTTTTTAGAACTTGGATTTATGGGCTTGTGAGTTAAGTGTTTGCCAGTGAGGCCTAACTTAGTTTGTTACACATGGGCTTGCACATGGAGTCTTTGCAAGGCCTAATTAGCTATACTTGGCTAATCAATGGAAACATCTTAGACTAATGAACCCTTCTTAGCTAGTAGGAGGAGCTTTATAGGCCTAAGTTTGCCCATTTTTTTGTGTAGAATATTAAGGGTACAAACAGTACACATTTTCTATGTCACTATTTTGGGTGTTTATTAATTTAACTCTCAACATATATTTTTGGGTTGTTATTTCATCTAATCCACCACCCATTCTCTGCCATCATCTCTTGGTGATGGAATTATGGAGTGGTTAGCAGAGACGATGACAGTGGTTGATTATGGAGATCGGGAGGAGGTTGTTGTGTTGGATTGGTGGTAACCTACGAGAAGCAGGAAATGACCCATGCTGCCAATATCAGCTAAGATGAAGAAGATGTGTTTTAGCTGCTGCTCGAGTTAGAGAGAACAAAGAAAGGTGATGTTGTTAATGCTCGGTGATGGAGTGGTGCTGAGGTGATTGGTTGTTGATATATATCAATGGTAAAAGAAGATGGTGGTTATCGAGTCTGTGGTGATGATGATGACTTATGGAGTTATCGACTAAGAACAGGGAAATTTAGGGAAGGATTGTTGTCTGCACAGTTAATGGAGAAGAACTAGCCACTGTTTGAGCCGGGCAGTGGTTGGACTTGGTTATTTATTAACAAGGTTTACAAAAAACTAATATGCATATCTAATATTCTTTGAAATAATGCTATCATCTCATCTTTACATATTTGAATATAAGAATGAAAGGTAAAGAAGTACACCGATTTAACATTTGAATCAAAAATACGTTTACACCCGCCATGTATAACTCTAAAATAAAAAATCATAAGCGTGTATCGGGACGGGGTGAGGAGAAACCGAGCGACACCAAATAAAAAATTTTAAGCATGCATGGGGACGAGGCGAGGAGAAGCCAGCCACATTAAAATAAAAAATCCTAAGCAACATGGCGAGACGAAGTCGAGCCATACCAAATAAAAAATGTATCACGACGGGCAAAGCGAAGCCCTGCGACACCAAATCGAAAATGCACGACGAGGTGAGGCGAGGCCACATCTTACCAAATCAAAAATATGGTTTAAAAAAAAAAATCTTAAAAGACAAGGCAAGGAAAAGCCAAGCAACACCAAATAAAAAATCATAACCATGCATCAGAACGGGGCAAGCAAAGCGGTTTGGATCTTCCCGGTGCGTAGCAGGGGCATAAAATCTAGTTATAAAGTTATTCTATATAGTTGGTTTTTGGGTTTGGGATTTATTTTTTTTTCCCAATTCGACTCTTGTGACATTAATGTAAAAACTCTTAATTTTTCCCCAATATAATGATCACGGCCTGTCAGTCTTTCATCCTATGTACAAAATCGAGCTGCGTGAGTATTTCAAACTTTGTTCATTTACGGCGGACGCATTTTCTCTAACAAATTCATTGTGCAATTTAATAATTAGATCTGTAGATGTAGAAAATCCTACCTCTACATCCAAAGGTAACAAAACACATACACAAGGAAGCAAGACAAACAAGAGAAGTAATAGAACACGAGGTGTACGTGGTTCGGCATGATTACCTACGTCCACGGGGGTATAAAGAAGATCTTATTACTCGATTTCAAGGTTACAAGACGGATTTATCTCTCTCAATGCCTTTAGTGTGCTCTCTTTTCTCACTCCTTACTTGTCACTTGCCCTCTACCTCTCTACATGGTCTCTATTTATAGTTACAAGTGATGATACATCCAGTGCTACAATGTTAGGCCTGGTGTAGCTTCCTCGATGTTCCTCTCGGGGGGGGTCAGCCGATGTCTCAGCCGACCGTCCTTATTTGTTCGGGTCGGTGCGTCAAGCCGAGTGATGTCTGCGCCGCTATCTCGCCACTCGATATCGCCCGTTCGATGGGGGCAATCGATGTCGCCCTTGGGATCCTTGGCCGAGTCTTTCTGACCGAGTCCTCCTTATCTCTTCACCAACTTTGTCGGCGCATTTATGGCTCCCGGTGCCCGATGCCCATCGCGTCCAGCGCCTTTTCCCCCTTTTCGTCGACTTTCGGCTCCTCTTTTCTTACGCCCAGATTCGGAGAGGCGATCCGGTACCCTAGGTGCACGCTTGCTCTGGTACGCCATGGCCTAGGATCGTTCCACCTGTCCTTGTGGATTATTTACACCTACATTTATGCCCCTTCTTTCACTCGTGTAGTCAACACGTGGGGAAGAATAACCGCCTGTCTTCCCACGTCCTCGGTCATGCCGGTTTTCACGCATCTTTGTTCCCCCTCGCTTTAGTTACTCAACCGGTTCACCTCCTCTCCGGTTACCATGGGAGGGGTTTATAAGTTCGTCGTCTAAACCTCGTTTCCCTCATATTTCCTTTCCGCAACCCCATTTCTCTCTCTATCCTCTCTCGCAACTTCGTTTCTCCATCCTCCTTTTATTTCTTTGTTGTTTGTTCCCTTAGCAGATTTCATCCCTCTCTTTTCCACTACCCGTCGTCTTCCCGTCTCCGCTGCCATTTGCAATCTCCGATTCAGGTTGCGTTTTGCTTCTCTGCCGTTTTCCTCCTTAGCTTTCATGTCTTCTTCAACTCCTCACATGAGCGAGAAGAAGGTGTGTGAGTTATGTGTTTTCGATGAAGACGGCGTACCGCTTGATTCCTTGTTCGTCGTAGAGAGTCCTTCCAAGTATGATTACCGCGCTCTCGATTCTATCTTTCCCGATAACTCATCTTCGTTTTCTTGTAGGGCTGACAAGAGGGCTTCTAAGGATGCTCGGATGAGCGTATGTTCGGCAGTGATTGAAGGGCGAGTTCGATCTTCATGGATATGACGTCGAGGCTCTTGTCGGAGCCGAGAAGGGTGTTTTGAGAAAGATGATGTTCGAGGTTTCCCCATTCGGCCGAGGCGACCATTGTTACCAGGGCCAGTGGAGCTCGGATTTGCGTTTCCCACTATACGATCCTAGTCGTCCATTTTGGTACGAGGCTCTCTCCAAGATTCGTCAGTGTCGCGCTTTGGCTCGGTGGAATGGCAATACCTTCCGCATCTTGTCCGAGTGGGAGAGGCGCGGCCGGGGGCGAGTGTTCTCCTACTGCTTGGTCCACCTACGATCCTTCCCAGGCGAGTGACTATACTCCTGCCAGCTTCGCCGACAATTATCGGAGCGGGACCACTACTAATGGCGATCTCGCTGGGTTTGCCGCTAGTCCTCATCGCCATAAAACTCTTCCTGACGGTGTTGGGAGGCTTCTTTTAGATGAGGATCCCAGGGAAGAGCTCAACAAGCATGCCCGTCATACTAATGACTCGGCTTGGGATCGGGTTCCACCGGTTATCTCAGGTCCTCTCTTGAGCGCAAATTTCCTCCTCCGGCCGAGTTTTATCCTTTCTCGGGTAATCAATGTTGATCGGGTAAGTATACTTTTCTTTTTAGTGCGGTTGATCGGCTCGGGCGATTTGTGGGGTGATATTTTGTCTTGGTGTTTTCCAGACCAAGTCCCCGGGTACTCCTTCTGAGGTTTTCGTTCATCGGAAGAGAGATAGGATTGCAGGAGCCGAGGAGGAGTCAGGGAAGGTAACAAATATACTTATCATTTTTTATTTGACGTACATGTACGTGCCCCTATTTTTTGCCTTGCATGGTTCTGACGTCGGCTCATGCGCAGAAGCTGAGGGTTGACAAGACTCCTACTACCTCGGCAAAGGATGGTGAGGATCTCGATGACCATCTACCTTTGTCACGTTTCCTGAGGAAGTCGCCTCAGAAGCTTTTTGATGTTTCATCTACCCTTGTAGGTGATAAGTCCAAGGGGAGGGGTAAGGAACCCAAGGAGAGTGTGCCTGCCCCGGAAAAGATTGTGGCCCGGGAAGTAGTTGATGAAGGGGTTGTTCTTGCCGATGGCGTTGTATATGTTGTCTCTGAAGGTGATGATGATGAGGATCTTTTCGGCGATGAGGATGAAACCCTCGGTAATGAGGAGAAGTCGGGACAGGTGGAGAAATCGGGTGGTGGTGGGAACCTTGTGGAGGGCCGTGGTGCGGAGGGTGTTGCTGTCAAGGATCAGCCGCCGAAAACTAGTCCTTCCGTGGTCCCGACTTCAGGCAGCAGTACCTCTTTCACCATCTCGGGCCCTATGTGCAACTCGCTTGGTGCACTTATTTCTCCCGATTTTGCCTCTTTGTCTGATGAGGAAAAGATCGGTCTTTGTCTCGTTGTATGAGGTGGTCCGGAGAGTACTTGTGATCTGCTGGTGAGTAGAGTTGTTTGAGTGTTGCTTCTTATGTTTTTGTTAAGTGCTGATCACGTTGGTGTTGTTCGTTAGGAGGTCAACCGCTCGCTGTTGAATGCTGCCATCCGGAGCCGAGAGGCCGCCGAGAGGGAGGGTCTTCGTCTCTTGTTGCAGCAAGAACGGGAGCGAGCTCGGAGGTTGGAGAAGGAGCTGGCCGAGGCCCAAGGTAGTTGCTTTACTCTCTACTGGTTATGATTGATCTTGTAGTGCCAATATCCTAAGCTCAGTACTCCCTGCCTAGCCGAATCTTCTAGTGCGGAGGCCGATGCTGCCACGAGGTGCCGTTTGTTGAAAAGGGAAGTTAACATAGAACGGGACCACGTTTCAAACTTACAGCAGAGAATAGTTAATAAGGATGCTAAGATTGATCGCTTAGAAACCGATATCGAAGATCTTCAGTCCAAACTCCATCGCTATGAGACTTTTGAGTATATCCCCGAGGAAATCGATAATCTGAGGGCGAACCTAGCTCATTTCCAAGGTATAGCGGGTGATAAAACGTTATTAGCCGACAACTTAGAAGTTCAATGTGGTCGGCTAAGACTTCAGGTCCGAGATCTGCATGCAGATCGCCTTCGGATCTTGGGGGAGAGGGACGCTACTGAGAAGCGTAACCGAGAGGCCCTTGAGAAGCTCAAGGAGTTTGGAAAGGTTTCTGAGGAATTGGATTGGGTGCGTGCCCAATTGTCGGGTTTGCATGCCGCCCACTCTCGACAGAGGGAGGAATGGAGTGATCACAAGAAGTATTTCCCCACTAACGAGTTTAACGAACAGCGATACCTTGAACTTTCTTCGAAGATGTCTTCTCTCGAGTGTAGCCTATCTGAGTCCGAGGAGTCTATTAGAATAATTGCCCCTTTGTTAGAAGGTGGTGTGCCTTGTGTTGTGCTTTCCGCGTTGCTTTCTTCTGTTGCTATTGTGTGGTGACCAGTTCTTGTTGCCTTTGCAGCCGAGCGAGAAGAAGACGGCATCGTTGGAGGAGGAAAATATCCGTCTTAAAGGGAGGGAGGCTCAATTGCTCGATCGGTGTAGCCCTTTGCTAAAGCGGCGTCGGCGCGGCTAGCGAGAGGACCTTGCTGCCGAGAAGACGAAGTTCAATGACGAGCTTGTCTCGAAGGTTAGGGCGGTAGTGTGAAAGCAGTGCTTGATAAGAAACGAGCCGATGTTGCCGCCAAGAAGGTCGTTAGGGTCCTATTTCCTCCAAAGAGTGATTATGTTTTTGTAGCGCTCGCGTCGCTATCTTGCCCTTTTCCTCGGGTTGTAATTCGTTTGAACACCTTTTTAATTTCTTGCATAACTTGTTATGGGGTCTTCTTGTCACGGTTTGTTTGCTTTTCTTGCTGCTGACGCTATGATACTACTGACGTTATAATCCTTATTTATGCTGAGTTGCCCATATGTGGTTTTCTGCCGTGGTCTCGTTATGTATGCCTGTATGAACAGATAAGTTAGTCACAAATGCCGTTTCTGTCGAACGCACTCAACAAGGAGGGTCATCGGGCCCGATGCCATGTCCTGACTGAGGCATCTCATCACCGTCTTTTGAGATCTGGTGGAAGGGGAGTTGGTCTCGCCTAATTTCTATGGGATCGACATCCCAAGAAGTTATCGATTAATCTTCTTGGGCAAGTGATTCGGCCACTTGCGAGGAGAGCAATGTTGACTGCTCGACTGTCGAGTACTCGTGCCTCGACAATCGGCCGCTGGTTTCCAACCACCAGGGCCCCTGAACTACCTCGGCACTTGCACAATGCCATCGCCCCGAGTTCGAATAGTCCGTGTTAGTGTAAGTCGCCCCGGCACTTGCACAATGCCATCGCCCCGGGTTCGAAACGACCATTCGAGCCGCACTTGTCATATTTCCAACCCCACGCGGCCTTTCACGGAAATAGATGACAAGATAGCTTACCTGAGTTCATGGATGGTAGAGCTTTAGTCGTGTTGCGTTCCGATGGTCGTGGCTCGGGTTTCCGTCCGGTTTGATATCTTGTATGCCCCTTCTCCGACCTTCTCAACTATTGTGTAAGGTCCTCCCCATATTGGTGCAAGTTTGCCGCCTTTCTTGTCACGTTCATAGCTAGGTAAGTGTTTTAGTACCAGCTGCTCTGGTAGGAACTCTCTTGGTCGGACTCGTTTGTTGTATTCTCGTTGGATTCTCCGCTGGTAATTTTCCATCTTTTGCAGGGCCATCTCCCTCGTTTCTTCTAGATCGTCAAGTTTAGCCAAGATAAGATCCGCCGAGATGTTTCGCCTCCATGCTTCGGTCCTTGTGGTCGGTATCATCGCCTCTGTTGGCAGGATGGCTTCAGTCCCATATGTTAACATGAAGGGCGACAATCCGGTTGCTTCCCTGCGAGTTGTCCTATACGCCCACAAGACGTTGTAAAGCTCTTCACACCATTCCCCATATTCCCCGTCGAGTTTCTTCTTCATGTTATCGGCGATGGTCTTATTTGTGATCTCGGCCTATCCATTGCTTTGGGGGTATAGTGGCGTGGACTTGCTTTTTCGGATGTTGTAAGTGTTAAATAGCAGGTCTATGTTTTTGCCCGGCAATTGTTTGCCGTTGTCAGAGACAATTGCCGCCGGAACCCGGCGGCATATGATGTGTTCCCAGATGAACCGGAAAACATCCTTATCCCGTATGTGCCTTAGCGGGGCGGCCTCAACCCACTTGGTGAAATAGTCGGTGGCTACAATTAAGTACTTCCTTTGTCCTGACCCGACGTGTAGAGGTCCTACGATGTCGATTCCCCATTTAGCAAAGGGCCAAGGACTGATGACGGAGTTCAACGTCACGCCTGGCGCGTGTATCTTCTTCCCGAATTTCGGCACTCGTCGCAACCGTGGCCATATGTTTTGCGTCCTCATTCATGTATGGCAGAAGTATCCCATGGTTTTTGCTCGTGCCGCTGTGCTACGGCCCGAGCTATGGTTTCCGCTGCCCCATAGTGAAGCTCGTTAAGGATTGTATGCCCCTCTTCTTTACTTAGGCACCTCAACAAGGGTCCTAGGTACGATTTCTCGTAGAGAATTCCGTCTCGAATTTCAAATGCGGCTGCTTTGCTTTTGATCTTGTTGACCTCGGGTCGCCCTTTGGGCAATTTTTCTGTTTCGAGATATTCATGAATCGGCTTCCTCCGATCGTCGGCCCGTCATTTGGTCGGTAGTGACACTGCAATATGTGCGTCGGCGTTCTCGATCTCGGGCATCGATGGCATTAAGACCGCATAACTCGATGCCTTCAATGCTTGAGTCTGTCAACATGGAAGCGACGTAAGCGGGGCATCCGAATGCCGATTGTCTTTTCTGCCCGGATGTGTCGAATTTAATGCTCGGTATTTGCCCGATGTAGTAATTGGGCGAGTTCCCGTATTTACGTAACAAGGGGTCATGTATGGCGATTGCCCGTTGATACGTCGGACAACTAGCTGAGAGTCGCTCGTGAGTCGTACCTCCTGGATGCCCATCTCCACTATCAGACGTAAGGCATGTATTACTACTTCGTATTCCGTGACATTGTTGGTTGCCTTAAACTCAAGCCTAAAGGAGTGAACCATTTTCTTGCCCTTTGGTGTCGTGAAGACCAGTCCTAAACTCGATCCGTCTTTATTGGATGACCCATCGACGAAAACCTCCCATCGTGTCGGGCTGGTAAATATCCACGAAAACCTCCCATCGACGAAAACCTCCCATCGTGTCGGGCTGGTAAATACCCATCGACGAAGCTCTTGAGTGATCATGTTCTCTTGAAGATCCATTGCAAATCTTATGACGACGATTTGGGTGAACATGCTCGGTTTGGTAATGAATGGATTTGGTTCTTTCGTGTGGGACTTGGTATAACGAAATTTTTGGTGCGATTATCGGTGGTACGATAACAAAGATCAACGTTGGTATCAAGGTAGCCATGAAGTTTTCAACGCAGGCCTAAGTGGACTTGATTACAGTGTACCTCAAAATTTGCCAAGTAAGTGCATTTGGTCACGCTTCGTCGGGATGGACTTTATTTATCTCGTCGTGATAAAGCAGGAATGTGGCAAATATGGTATACATGGGATCCATAAAATTGTTGTTTTTCTCTTTAATGAAACGATGTAATAAAACGCATTACTATGAGTTGTGTTGAGTGAAAGCAAGAATAAATAAATTCTAGTAGTTGTTGATCTTGTAGGTGTAAATAATCCACAAGGACAGGTGGAACGATCCTAGGCCATGGCGTACCAGAGCAAGCGTGCACCTAGGGTACCGGATCGCCTCTCCGAATCTGGGCGTAAGAAAAGAGGAGCCGAAAGTCGACGAAAAGGGAAAAGTGTGGCGCGATGGGCATCGGGGCACTGGAGCCATAAATGCGCTGACAAAGTTGGTGAAGAGATAAGGAGGACTCGGTCGGGGAAAGACTCGGCCAAGGATCCCAAGGGCGACATCGGTGCCCCCATCGAACAGGCGATATCGAGTGGCGAGATAGCGAGGCAGAGACATCACTCGGCTTGACCACCGAACCCGAACAAATAAGGACGGTCGGTGAGACATCGGCTGACCCCCCCCGAGAGGAACATCGAGGAAGCTACACCAGGCCTAACATTGTAGCACTGGATGTATCATCACTTGTAACTATAAATAGAGACCATGTAGAGAGGTAGAGGGCAAGTGACAAGTAAGGAGTGAGAAAAGAGAGCACACTAAAGGCATTGAGAGAGATAAATCCGTCTTGTAACCTTGAAATCGAGTAATAAGATCTTCTTTATACCCCGTGACGTAGGTAATCATGCCGAACCACGTACACCTCGTGTTCTATTACTTCTCTTGTTTGTCTTGCTTCCTTGTGTATGTGTTTTGTTACCTTTGGATGTAGAGGTAGGATTTTCTACATCTACATTTTGGCGCCGACTAAGGGGATCGTATAACATCTCCGGATACCTTGAAATCGGATACCAAAAGAGGAAAATCCGAGCTCCCAAGCCACCTTGTGTGCTGGTTGACGCTAAGAGAGAAACCCTTTTGGTCCGTTATCTTCGTTTTCTTAGTAACATCTTCTCGAGTTGATAGAAGTTAGCTTTATGTTCTTACTTGTTATCTTCGTTTTCTTAGTAACGTCTTCTCGAGTTGATAGAAGTTAGCTTTATGTTCTTACTTGTTATCTTCGTTTTCTTAGTAACATCTTCTCGAGTTGATAGAAGTTAGCTTTATGTTCTTACTTGTTATCTTCGTTTTCTTAGTAACATCTTCTCGAGTTGATAAAAGTTAGCTTTATGCTCTACTTTGTTATCCCGTTTCCTTAGCAACATTTTGTCGAGTTTATATAAGTTCGTTTTTGCATTCTAATTTATGGTTTCCGTCTTCCAAGCAAAACAAGACTCCCGCTTAAGCAAAGTCATTGAGACAGCCCCGTCGAGATGGGCAGTTTGCTTAAGATGCCTTGATTCTTAGGATGACCCATGAGCTCCCTAAATAGCATCTTTCGATGTTGGTAGAAGCTAGAAGGGGATCCTACCTCGTTGGCTGAGATCTGTGGCTTCGAGGCCCCGCCATTAGAGAGATTCACGACTCCTATCAACACCTAGTGAGGATAGGCGACGCTAAGTGAAAGACTCTAACAAGCGCAACGCGTGGGTCGCTAGGACTATCTTCTAGAGAAAAAATATTGTCGCATCTATTTCACACCCGTCTTCACTTTAGCAAGATAAGCGAAGCACGATAACGGTGGAAACGGGGCTAGCTCAGAATCATTGAGTCTAGTTCTTGGAAACCATGGCCGACGGGGTTATAGTGAGTAGTCTACATCTCACTTTGACCCTACACTAAGGGCCTCACAGTACCAGTGAAAACGGTAGGAATTGTCGACCCGACAACGCGGCGGCCGATCGAGGATCCCTCGGCACGATCCCCCCCATGAAGGAAATCCTCGACCTAACATACGGATGATTGATGACTTAGCGTTGGGAATGTTAGGACAAATAGCAATTAATGCATGGGAAGAGTCTTGAAAGCGATGTGTTAAGATGACTTTTCAAAATTTGTCCTTTTGCGGCAAAAGCGATTTGATTCTTTGAGACCAACACGCTAGCGTAAAGGGAATCGTACTATAAAAAATCTTTTTCACTCTGACTGACTACTTGTACCCTACCCTTAACCTTTTTTAAAGCGATTCGAAGTAAGTGTTATCTACTTTGCGACGTAGGAACGAACGGATAGGCGAGCCGAGGAACGAGGACGATAGCAAAGGCAATGGCAAGTACCTCCAGGACGAGCGAGGATCACGAGGAACCGAGTCACGGCGGGATCCAGCCCGGGCAAGAGGACTCACGGACTCCCAACACGGAGATCGCCGACCTAACGACCAAGGCGAGACTCGGCGTTGATCAAAGGCATGACTACTTGGTCGACGAGGAGGTCGATCCGAGCCGAGATGACGACTTCCCACCCGAGAGATTGAGGATTAACCCAAGTCGGATGGGGGTAGAAACGAGGGCGGCATGGAAGACGGGAGGGCTGCATCGGATACGGAGGAGGAGGAAGTCCAAACGATACACGAAGAACGAAGAAGAGAAAGACAACCTCACGGAACACCAAAGAGATTTGGAACGAGAGGTTGAAAGACTTAGGCAAGTACACTTGGCAGGAGGGAACCCTAATCGAGACGTCCCCCTGTGGCCAACCGCCCCGGCCTTTTTTGTTCCCGTAGTGGTTGATCTCCCTACGGCCCCGATCGTCCCTCCTATCGCTCTCACCGCCGGACCCCAACCGCACCCCCTAACACAACGGGACACCAAATGAACGGTCATTCTAGTCACGAGAGCACCGGGCCGATGTTACTTCGCCATACTTGGCAAGTCAAAGAAGACAGGAGGATCCGATGAGAGAATTGCGGAGGAGAAACTTGGCACTCGGAATACGAGAACCACCAACTCCGCAACGGGAGGACGGGGTCGGGGATCATCAAGCCGAGGCGCCTCCAAGAACCACACTCCACCAAGGACGACCCACCCCTTCGCTCGCGGCCGAGGACGAGTACCCGACCCTAATCGGCCAAGAGAAGGGTATGGGCCTTCTCGAGGATTCTTGACCGACGAGGAAGTAACCAACGAAATGCACGACGGCGTCCACCAAACAAAAGATCGAACGGCTTGAGCGGATGGTTAAGAAGCTGACTAGGAGATAGCGAGGATGATAAGTTAGCGAAGTAATCAATGAAGCCCCGAAGACACCGTTTACTGCAGAACTGGACCCGAACACCATTTCCACCAAAGTGCACTTTGCCAATCTTCCCATCTAGGTTCGATGGCACAGGCGTGCGGGAGAACACATCAAGATGTACGGCATGTCCTTACTACGGTGGAAGAATCACGATGTGGTCATGTGCAAGTTCTTCCCTGCTAGTCTTGAAGGAGAAGCGAAGAGTTGGTTCTATACACCTGCCCGATAAATCCGTTGGGAGCTATGCGGTTTTGGTGGAAACTTTCTCGAGACGTACATGCATAATGAACATAGCTCGGCCCGTAGTCGACAAGTTATTTACCCCGGCACGAAGGTGAGGGAACTGTGCGTTCTTAACGGATAGATGGAGGAAGTTATGCACGGATATAGGGAAGGCACCGGTCGACCCAGCCAAATATTCGGCTTCGAGAACTCGCTAAGAAAGTCGGACCCCATCCGGGTGGCGATGTACACGAAAAGCCCAAGACGCTAAGGGAGATCCGGAAGATGCGGGGAGCACTATATAGCCTTGGAAGAAATCCGGGGAAGGAGCGCAAGACAGGGAATACAAGAGGCGAGCACCACGGAAGAGGCTACCCCGAGAGAAGCCACGAAACGATCCGAAAAAGGCCCGGTGCCCGGTCAGGTGAGAACAAGAAGGTGCAGGTCGAGAGGGGAAAGAAACCTCGCCATGAGCCGAGATCGTACACTCCGCTCAATGCACCCTTGGAAGAAGTGTTCAAGGAGGTTGAAAAGAGGAACGATATCCGTTACCCCAAGACTCGGGGAATCAATTCGACAGGGACGAAGAACCACCCGAGTTACGCCATTATCATCGGGCCCGCGGCCACTCGACCAACGATTGTAGAGAAGTGAAGGACATCGTCCGGCCACTCGATCCGCGATGGGTACCTCGGCATTTCGTCAAAACACCATCGACATCGGCCCAGCCCGAGGTCCCAATACATCAAATAAGAATCAATCGCGGCGCTCGTTCACCTGTAACACCATATCACACTCAGCTGACACAAGGATACGATTTAGGGACCAGTTATCACCTCGAGAATACACAAGAGGGACAGATCGGGCGAGAAATCTTTAGCGTGGCCAAGACCCTCCCTATGGAGCCGTGGATGATGCAACCGATCACGTTTTCGGCGAAAGATGTCCCATTGAACGGACAAGCACATGGAGATCCCCTAGTAATAATACGATGATTGAGGAATGGGGCGTCCGAGAATATTAATGGACAGTGGTAGCTTAGTCGAAGTTTTATTCTATGACACTTTCAAGAGGATGGAATTGTCGAGTGACATCCCGATCCCATCGACTTACCGAATTTACGGCTTCAACGGTGCAGTGACGGTGCCAAAGGGAGAAATCACTCTCGAGTCTCGGATGGGGAAGGGTTCCTTGACACATTGACCACCTTTTGCGTAGTCGATGTCGCTTCACCATATGAGGCGATCCTGGGACGACCTTGGATCGCAGGGATCAAGGGAGTCGCCTCGGCCTACCATCAAAGACTGCGCTTCCCTTCTTATCGTGGAGTGGTAGAAGTGCTAGGCGACCCCCAAGCGGCAAAACAATGTGTGCTAATAGACATCCAACAGAACGAGGAAAGACGGTCGAGGAAGCGCCAAGAAAAGAAGAAGTCTAAGGAAATGGAAGCGGGAGAGGAATTGGAAAGGTGATGTCACAAGCCATCGCCACCTACGGCGGGCGACACGAAGTCTTATAGCAATCACGGGAGCCGCAACAGCGTCGGCAAGCCAAAGCAAAACTTCTCGGCCCTAGAACCGACCCCGCAAATCAATGGGCACCGCAGGAGGAGCGAGATTAGTGAGGATAGGGTCACGCTTAACGAACGAACAGTCAAAGAGTGATAACTCTCCCGAGGGAGTATATGGATGTATTCGCTTGGCAAATGCACGACATGGAAGGAATCGACCCAGTTTGCTCACATCATCTGCGGATAGACCCCAAGTTCAAGCCGATTAGACAAAAGATGAGAAGAATCGCACCCGAGCTACAACCGGTAGAGGCGGAGTCAAGAAACTGTACGCAGCAGGAATCATCCGAAAGTCCCAATATCCGCAATGGATATCTAATATGGTGATAGTCCCCAAGAGGAATGGGGGGCGTCTGAATTTGCGTCGATTACAGCGACCTGAATAAGGCATGCCCAAAGGACAGCTTCCCTCTTCCCAGCATCGACCAGCTGGTGGAATCCATTGTCGGGTATAAGGCGATAACACTCATGGACGGATACTCGGGATATAACCAAATCCCCCTGGCCCCCGAGGATCAGGAGCACACCTCCTTTTTCACACCAAGAGGACCGTGTTGTTTACACACCAAGATGCCATTCGGGTTGAGAAATGCGGGTGCGACATATCAAAGGCTGGTGGAAGATATGTTCGAGGATAAAATACACGACACCATCGAGGTCTATGTAGACGACATGTTGGTCAAGAGCAAAGTGGCCGATACCCACATCGACGACCTTAGAGGCATCTTCCAAACCATGAGGGAGTACAAGATGAGGGTAAATCCGTCCAAGTGCACCTTCTCAGGTCACCTCGAGCAAGTTTCTAGGATATATAATCACCGACAAAGGGATCGAGGCGAGATCCAGGATAAGATCAAAGCCGTAGTCTAAATGCCATCACCTCGTGATAGGTCAAAGACGTGCAACGGCTAAACGGAAACTGGCGGCTTTAGGACGATTCATCTCTCGATCATCGACAAGTGCAAGAATTTCTTCGGGACGTTAAGAAAGGGGGAGAAGTTCGGATGGACCGAGGAGTGTGAGGAAGCATTCAGAGAATCAAGCAACACTGGCGAGCCCTCACGGTGTTACAGGAAGACCCGAGGCAGAGGACATATTAACACCGTATCTCGGGGCAACCAGCCATGCCATCGCGCCGTGTTGGTCAAGAACGAGGGGAGCGGAAGAAAAGCGGTATATTTCATAAGCAAGACCATGAACCCGTGAGAAAAGAACTACACGTAATCGAGCGCTCATACTAGCGTTAGTATTTGCAACACAAAAGCTTCGGACGTATTTCCAAACCCACAAGATTCGGGTGCTTACCAAGTCCTCCATAGAGTCAGTACTCGACAACGCAGCTAGGTCAGGACGGATCTCTAAGTGGAGCGCGCAAATAAAACGATTCGATGTCTTTTACGAGATGAGGACAGCGGTGAAGCACAGGCGATTCTGGATTTTTGTGAGACTTCCCCTCGTGTGATGAGGACGAAGTAGAAGACATCCCCGGAATGGAAGAAGACCGAGACGATTCACCCGAATATTGAAATCTATTGCTCTTGAGTGATCATGAACCCTTGGAAACTAGTATCGAAAATAAGAAGAAATAAGCAATGATATTTCTCAAAGGGGTAGTGCCCATCGTTGTTGAATCTATTGCTCTAAACAGAGTGTGCCGTGTATGAGATATGGATGTGATCTGTATATATATATATATATAAATGGATATAAGAACTTACATCTTTCTAAAGATTACAGACTTAAATGCTGTGTAAATATGGCAATTTGCATTAAATGGAACAAATCAAAACATTATTGGCTAGGAATAAATAAGAATATTCCAAGTTCATACGTGACAACCAACGCATCGGCAGCTCCATGCTGCAATTACGATATTTTCTACGCATGTTCACTTCCATGCACTTATCATCAAATTCAACATAACAATCTTTTTCTACACTTGTTGATTTCCTTGCATTCATCAACGATTCAAAAGTTTTAAAGGTTAGAAATGAGTTCTTGAAATAAAATATTGTAAATGCTACTCATATCAATGCATGGAAGGAGGTGACGATCAAGCCAAGGTAGTATGTGTTGAGATCATATGCATGCCTGGTATAAATAAAGCCTTGGGCTCATTTTTGGGTGAGTCCTTTTGGGAAACCGTAGGTCCCGGCTAGACAGTCTTAAAAAAAAAATTTTTACTCTTGACTCATCTGAGTTATTTGGATTTGAGTTGTTTTGATCCGATTGAAATTATCTGACTTGAGCCAGATCTGATTCAATATATTTGTTTTGAGTCACTACAAGAAAACTTGGTTTAAGCGACCAAAATCTTAGCAAGAGGGAAGTCATGAACAACAGTATGGGACAATGTAATTCCCCCACACATAAATTCTATTGTAATAGCAGACTCTATGGGCATAACGTTCCCACGTGTAATCTCCGTTTAATTTAATAAATTGCATGCTTCAAAAAAAAAAAAAAAAAATCTTAGCAAGAGAACAAAATTTTGGTCGCTTCAACAGTCAAGCAACCAAGTTTCCAACTCCTAGAAATTATGGTTGCTACAGAATTATTCCAAGTCTTACATAGCGAGTATCATATTGGGTTAATAGCTTTTTACTTCAAGCTACCATAGACCAGAGATTCAAAATATGTTAGGTTGGTAAAACCCGTCTCAGCAACCAAGTTCTAGCAATCACCAACTCAGAAAAGAGAGTAAATTTTATTTTTAATCCAACGGTTTTAAATAGATATAATCTTACGGTTATAAATAAACATGAATTTTGTTACTGGAATCATGCAGCTTCTCCGCAATCAATCCTCTTCACCTTTATCTGATATCTACGAGAATCAAGCCTGGACCTATTGGAGTCACCTTTGTATCCTCATAAATCCAGACCAGCAGACCTTGATAGTAGGTGGGTTTCCATTAAAAAGTCCAGTAATAATGTTAATGCAAGATGCAAAAGCACCACAACCACATCATTAATTAAACTAAAGAATTTCATGTCTCAAGGACTGATAGCCATTACCACCGACTCCAATGGCTTCTTAATTATGGATTAATAGGATTCTAGTTGGGAATCATGGAGGAGATGCAAGGGGAGGAAACATTAGGAGTCTAAAAGGGCAAGAGGTCATGTTATGAGTCTTTTCGCCTGTGGTGCTCATATGTTAAAAATTGGGTCTATTATTTCTTCTTTTTTTTCTTTTTTGTGGTCAGTTTTTGAGTTCCTCAGTCGGTCATGGAGTGTGTAAATGTAAAGTACTGGTTAAGGTAAATATCACCGATTAAACATTAGGTTGTATGCATAGCAAACACTAAGGACTGTTTCAACTATACATCAATTCTGGAAGAGGCAATATCACAAACAGGTTATATGCCTGAGCACAAATCTACTAAGTGTAGTTAATTGAAAATTCTAACACAAACCCAATATTAGTATTAATAATCAGAACAAGAATACAAAAATAAATTAGAAATGAATGATATATGAACGATCCAAATATCAAATATGTGATTTCGATCAAAAGAAAGACTTTTGCTTCAAGAAGCATTGAATGATTCAAAACTGGATTGCTTTCTCTGTTCTTGGTAATTAGATGAATCATGCATTTGAAGAAAAAATTTCTCGTTCGAGGCTAGTTAGCCTAGTTTGTTGAAATTAGTTACCAAACCAAATAATTGTTCCCATTAAATAGACTGAATTCATAAAAATGAAAAAAAAAAAATTAAAAGAAAACTTGGAAGATAAACGGCCAGAGATTTAATTATCTATGACCATCTCACTTTATATCTTAAACTAACAGATCTGGGATTTTCTTGAAGAAAGGTTGGCATTTATAAAATTGAAGTATGAAAAATAAAGAAATAGATTTCTTTTTTCTATATCACTGTTAAATTCATGATCTAGGATTAAGCTAAAATGAAATAAATAAACAAATATTGATGGTAGTTAAGAGGTTTTTATAATAATGGTTGAGAAAATGAAACTGGAAATTTTTGGAGGTAATGAAAATTTGAAACTATTGAAAAATTTTGTTGCGCGAAAAAGTCCGCCAAAAAGCTTTTAAGTTCGAAAATTTAATCAATGGTGCTAATGCTCCCCTCTAATAAGGTAGCGATCCGTTTGATATTCTGTGGCCCGGATTGAAAGAAATCGACAATGAGGTGGCAATCCATGTGAATGTTTTGTGTTTGCATAGATAAATAGGGTATGGTTTTCTATTGGTCAAAATGAAAATCATAAGGATCATGATGTTTGTGGTTGTGATTGAAAGAAATTTATAATGAGGTGGCGATCCATGCAATGTTGGTTTTCAAGTTTTCTATTGGCCAAAATGAATACCATATAAATCGTACTACAGTAAAATTTTGATAAATTAATTATTTCGTTAAAATAATAAATTTTCTGGTCCTAACTAGGTTTGTATAGGCTAAATTTTTGAAAAGACGAGGGTATCCAAATATACCTCAAGCTAAAACTTTTCCTACCTATAAGTCCTTTCTCCGAAAGTGATTGTCTATGGACCGAGTCGAGACAATACAACTAATCGGTTCACACTTCGTGTAATCGTGTATGGATGCGAGATCGAGACAATACAATAACGAAGTATGTTACTTGATAAAAAGGTTCGGACTTAACCAAACACAATAGGATTCACTTATCAAGTAAATAGGAATTAACGTTTGTGTAATTTACTTTAATTATAATAAAATAATTATAATGCGGAAATAGAAAGTACTTGACACATCAAGATTTTGTTAACGAGGAAACCGCAAATGCAGAAAAACCCCGGGACCTTGTCCAGAATTAAATATTTTCGGATTAAGCCGCTACACAAAATTACACCTAACTTCGTATAGTTGAGACCAAGCAACTAAACCTATAATTCACCTAATTCCGTCTGTATTCCCACGCCTCCAACTTATAAATAAGTCACGTACTTAGAACAATTCCTTTGGTTCGTATTATTCCAAACAGTAAAGGAACAACAAATCTGTTTGGTATCAACTCTCTTCAACCAAGTGATATGAGTCGGACAAAGGATCTTCTGTTTATCTTAACATAAACTCCTTCGTCAGGTCCTTAGATCTATCTTATGTTCAATTACCGAAGTAATCGTTTAAGATTAAGCCAACAACACTCTTAATCCAAAGAATTGTGTTGATGACGATCTACTCAATTAATCAATCCAGTCTACCACAAGGAGAAACCGATTATTAATTAATTGGATCCTCTTTTACCGAAACAAGTATTGTGCACACCAAAGATTATAAACCCAAGTTCGAACTTCAATATCTTTTTTGTCTTCAAATCTTCTTAAATCTTCAATAAAACCTGCACACAATCACTTGAATCTCTTGTGATCAATCACTTATGTAACGGAGTCGTTAACAATGGATTATCACAAGATCGTCTTTAGAACTAACAACAGTCTATAGATCCCTGTCGAAACTCTGAACTAGTTTGAGTGAATCTTATACGAAACTAGTTTAGAACTAACAACAGTCTATAGATCCCTGTCGAAACTCTGAACTAGTTTGAGTGAATCTTATATTAAGCATAAACAAACTAGGTGCAATCAGATTTCAATTTGTCACCAACGGTATTAAGCATAAACAATCGTCTCCATCCCCTGTCGAAACTCTGAACTAGTTTGAGTGAATCTTATATTAAGCATAAACAAACTAGGTGCAATCTTATATTAAGCATAAACCGCAATTATCTAGTTTCCCACCAACGGTACACGCAAGAGCTTCTCGATCCCAATTTGTCAAAACTATAAGTCTTGATTTCTAGTCTACTTATAGCTATGTCTCGGATTAGGATAGAATGTATAGTTGAGCTTTATACTTCATGGCGTTCATCTATTGAAGAATAAGAACTACTAAGGGGAACCTGTGGAACTTCATCAACAAAAGGTATGTGGAGACTTGAACTCATCTATCACTCAGAATTCTATTTATGTTTTATATCCTATTGAGACAAAGTCGTATAGCTATATAGAATTGAAATTATACACATTTGATATTTCAAGCTGAGTTTAACTCGCTTACATATTTCTCAAAATATGTGTTGCTAAGCTTTCGCTTTAACCAAGTTCATCTTTTATTCTTGACGAAAGTCAAAATATGATCATGTAAAAGTCGCCTGGTAACATCTTATATGATTTGTGTGAGACAATCATTTGATGTAGACTCGGAATGTTTCGTATTGATCATATGATCACTTGAAAATTGCTTTGAAGCTAATAGTTTGTGTGAGACAGCTATTGTCGTCCTCTTAGAATGTTTCAATGATTAAGGAGTTTAGAACAATTACCATTGATTGGATATAGCACAGTATGCGTACTTATATGCTATTTGTTGCAAGTTATTCCAAGTCCGGGAATTTAGTATGCATACCCGTATGCGTACTGATTCAACAATTGAAGTCCGGGAACTATAGTTTGCGTACCTGTTTGCATACTAACTTCAACTGAGTTCGGTTGTGAATGATAGTATGCGTACACGTTTGCATACTGGCGAACACAGACCAAGTCCGGCAACTTAAGTATGCGTAAACGTTTGCATACTTGAGTGGTTAAGTTCTAAAATCGGCTAAGTCATGAACAAATATATTTATATAATAAGAAATGCAATCTTTTGCAAATCGTCGATATAATGTTCATGAATTGATTCGAGTGAATCAAATTCAAAACCGATTTTGCTTCAATTGTGTCTTGTATACTTCTATGAGAATATAAACAATTGAACAAATTGAACAACTCTATAACTAGTTTCATTTGAGTCATTTGAACTAGTTGTGTTAAGATGAACAAGGTTGATATGAAAGTGTTCATATGGCTAACTTCGATTAACTATTGTTGAGCCAACCAAGTGTACACGTTTAGGTACGATTACCCATATTTAAATGAAGGTTCATTTCATTTGTGTGTAACAAGCCAAGACAATCTAACGGTTGAAATATATTGGCTTGAATCTAATCAGGTTTTCATCTGGCAGTGAATATTAATTGCTTTGTCCGAAAATTATCAAACCCTGATTTGAAGACTATAAAAGGGATAACTCTAGCAACTAGGAAACCTAATCCCTACACCTCATGTGTGATACTAGTTGCGTACTAGCGTCAATTCTCCATTAACCTAGGTTTTTCCTAAAACCATTATAGGTTAACTACTTAAAGACTTCATTTGGGATTCTGAAGCCAGACCCAACTATTTGCTCTGTAGTTGTGTGTTCTGATATTACTTTGTTCTATCGTATTGAGTACTATCTGAAAAAGCGGGGGTCAATTATATAAACATATATAATGCGGAAAAGAAATAACACAGACACCGGAAATTTGTTAACGAGGAAACCGCAAATGCAGAAAAACCCAGGAACCTAGTCCAGATTTGAGCACCACACTTGTATTAAGCCGCTACTGAGACACTAGCATACTACGAGTTAACCCGGATTTGGAATGTAGTTGAGCCCTAACCAATCTCACACTGATCAAGGTACAGTTGCTTTCCTTACGCCTCTTGAACCACGCCGGATTCTGCGCACTTGATTCCCTTATCTGATCTCACCCAAAACTAAGATTTTCTACGACCCAAAGTCGAAGACTTGATAAACAAATCTGTATCACACAGAAAAGTCTATTGAATAGATAAATCTGTCTCCCATAGATATACCTATGAGTTTTTTTCCGTCTTTTGATAAATCAAGGTTAACATGAATCAATTGATAAACCAGACTTATATTCCCGAAGAACAACCTAGTATTATCAATCACCTCACAATAATCTTAATCGATTATTATTTATTTTGAAAGATTTTTATTTATTTTGCATCCTTCGAAGTAGAAAACGTTTCAATTTTCTACCATCTTCTTCGAGCTTGCTACTCTATTGTGAATTTTCGGAGCCATAACCCACAACCGTGAAAATGGTAATACGTTCTCGGTCATTTTTACATTGTAAACATCATCATTCTTAGATGAGAATATGGTAATTAAGTTAGCGTACGTTATTAGTTTGTGGCTTTGTGCATACTTCATTCAGGCCGGCAATTGTATTTTGCTTACTGACAATAACCATAGTTAATACTAGTAATTGAAACTTATCGAGCAATAAATAAATTCACACACTTCAGGGTGCATAAAGTATATACTCCCTCTGTCCCTAATTAGATGAGTTATTTGGTTGTTAGTTTTGTCCACAAATAGATGAGCTATTTCACTAACCAAGGGGATATTTCTAAAACTACTTTTTTAATTGATTATTTTTTCTATAAGAAATATGTATAATTTGATAGTCATGTTTATATTCGTTGCGTAGGTGTTTTAAAATACTTTTCAACGGTATAAAATTTATAAAAAACCGTTGTATAGTTTAAGAGATAAATCGTTTCTAAATTTTACTAATTATTGCCCATAAGGGTATAATTGTAAAAAATACTTAAATATACTCCACTTTCTCCTTACCTTAAAATTTGTGCAAACTACAAGTAGCTCATCTAATTAATGACGGAGGGAGTATATAGAATGCCATCTAACTTAACAAGCCGAAATTAACATGAAAAAATTCTACACGATGATTACTATTCAAACACGCATTTCACATACAAATTGAAGCAAACTGATAGGACTCATGTTGCAACAACTCTCGCATACATTATATTGGAGATTTTGTTTATTAAAACATAGACACTAATGAAGATGGGCTGTAACAGCATTTCACAGTAATAGTCTTTGAGTGTAACAGTCTTTCTAAACACTAAGGCAGTAGATGTTCCCCAATTTTCCATTCATATGCAACAGGTTTCTTCGAAGACTTCACGTGAAAACAACATGAGAAAACGTTTTCCACAAATTAGATATAGATATTAATGCAGAAATGGAGCCATATTGGTTCCCAGTCCCACAAGGAACGAAGCATTCTAATTTTGTTTAATAAATTGATAATCCAGACAAGAAAACAAGCCAAAAATATAACAATTCAAATTAGTCATACTTTTTGATGATTACTTATTGAATCTGCTTTTTACATACAATTGAACTGTTAACAATTAAAACCAAAAATTAGACCTCAAATTTCACTTTGAATGAAAGATAAAACTGAGCTTAACATTTTATAATATAACTAGTTGATTCCCCAAGATCTAGCTGAAGCCGGACCAACGCCTGCAGCTACACCAAAGAAGAGTTCACCAAGACTCAAGAAAGAAGCGCTTCCGAAAAAGAAACTAACAATTAGTTTCAGATAACAGTGGGAAAAGAATTTTAGAATATCATAGCTTTTTGAGAGGAGAAATCATTGTGCTTGGCAAATTGATGTTGGTGATCATCATGTATTTGATGTTTTTGTTCCCATTGATGATTAATCAACAAGATGAAGAACATGAAAGGAGGTCTGTTGATGATTGGCTTTCTAGGGTTAGGGTTTGGGATTGTTTTTCTTTCACTCCAATAGAGAGATGGGGCGGATGGATAACAATTGTGAGGGCAACTATTCTTCTTTTTTTGAAAAAAGCAAAATTTAATATAAAGAGAAAAGGGTGCTAAGGTAGCATCCTCAAAAGATACAAAAAGAGAAGAGCAGCCACCATAAAGAGAGTTGCAGATCTATATAGACGGACGAGATATATTTTTGTGATACACGTGGAAAGTTTTAAAGATTGGATTGTTTCTCGTGGAAATGGGTCGAGGGACAGAGTTTAGGTCACATGACTCTCATCCCATGTATTAAGGACCGGTCCCGTTAAGAGATCCACCAGTTCCAAAGCTCCAGACGTCCCTTTTATCTGCGAATTGGCACGAGTGCAAGTATTCCGGGTCTAAGTAACCAAAGGTTCCTTACACTAGTGTAGTTAAGTGGGGTTTATCTATAGGTATTGATCTAAAAATTCCAAAGTCAGAGACACCTTCATTTTGTAGTAGATCTAATATAGAGAACAATGACAAATAAGAACATGAATTAGTGTTAGATTATAATTAATCATTAACCTGTTTTAGGTTCATATACAAACTGAAAAATGGATCTTCAAAGAAGGCCAATTTTGAACATCCCGTCTAGTAACAAAATTATATTAATGAGATTCAAATCCACTGGTTACATTAGTTATTTGCGAAATTATTCTTCACCAAATTCTAACAGTTTTGGCCCATAAATTAAGAAAATTATCCTAATCTTTAAGAAATTCAAATTGTTAGAACTTCAACAAATTCTAACAGTTTTGGTTCATAAATTATGCGAAGTTATTCTTCTATTTCACAATTGCTTCCTGAAGGTGCAGTATTATTAG
This sequence comes from Papaver armeniacum, assembly GCA_023531295.1. Classification (NCBI taxonomy): domain Eukaryota; kingdom Viridiplantae; phylum Streptophyta; class Magnoliopsida; order Ranunculales; family Papaveraceae; genus Papaver; species Papaver armeniacum. Next base: position 128,646 of record JAJJWW010018940.1, read on the forward strand.
CTTAAGAACTAATGTGTAAATCGGCTGCAATTTGAAAATCAATTTTAGTTCATCAGTAGATATTGTGTTCCATTAGTTTTCCAGTTTGTCAAATGCAACATATAACAACATCACAGATTCAAATTGGATTATAACAACATGAGTAGATCTGAAAAATAGAAAACAAGCATTAATAAAGGCAAATAATTAACAACAGCATGAACTGATTCATAATGGATTATGAACACATCAATAATCTCAAAATTAAGCAGCTAACAGTTTGGGCTCTAAACATTATGCAAAGTTTGTTCTTCTGCAGCTGTTTAAGGTTGCTTCCTAAAGGTGCAGTATTATTTGGTTGAGAACTAAAACCAATGTATATCGGCTGCAATTGGAAATCCAACTTTAGTTCTTCAGTAGATATGGTATTTTTATTTTTCGGTTGTTATGCCCATTTTGTTCATTGAAACTCAAATGCAACAATTAACAAGATCACGGATTTAAACGTAACCAACAACAACATCAGTGGATCTGATTACAGAAAACAAACATTAATAAAGGCAAATAAAAACAACATGCACTATCCTTCAATTATAATTTCACAATAATAATCTGCGAGACATTTACATACTGAAAAAGGATCTGTAATAATAAGTAGTGGGTTAACTAAAAGCATTTCATGGTAAAACAGATCTGATGTGGTGAGACAGATGGTGGTATCGTAAAAGAGAATTTGCTGAATTGGTTAGTGGAGTGATCAAAGGAAATTTACAGGGGGAAAAAGGAATCTGAAAAATTAAGTTAGGACGCTATAGCCAATGCATCTTAATTTTTTGAGAGGAAATATCATTATGCTACAAGTTGTTGTTGCTGCCGTGAAAGAATCGGCCATCAATATGTTGTGGATTTTATGTTTCCATTGATGGATCATCATGATGATTAACCAAGATTTACAGATCTGTATTGGCTGCTGAATCTTTCTCTACACTGATGGAAGAGAGACTCTGGGGACAACTATTCCTTTTATAAGGCTTAAAGGTACTTTAGGGTTAAATTCCGATCGTTGGTTTATTTCTTATAAATGATCTAACGGATGATTTGTATTCAAAAACTGACCGTATTTGCTGTACAACGTATGTTTTATTAGACGGTTGTGATAGATGTTTCATACAAGTGGAGGTTTTAAAGGGTTAGCCATCCATTTTGAGTAGTGCTGCAGCCACCTTGGAGGTTCATTTGCAACCAATTCAAAACTTAATTAATATTCAGGAAAACAACTTTCATTTTGGACCGGGGACGTTGACCTTGCTCGATCTTTCCTGATTTGTGGATGTGAATTATCGTCTCGCCATGTTTAGAAAAGTCAAGAACACGACAAATAGAAAATAACGCGATAAAGAACGAACACGATAGGCACATAGATAAGACGTTGATAACTCATCGCGTTCAATACGAATACAACAATGACAGTCATAAAAATTCACATGGAAAACGTGACTTCATTGCGATAATATTGTTTGCCATAACTACACAATAAGGAGACATCAGAGAGAGGTTAAACAGAGTTTGTAGAAGAATAAACTTATTTATTAGCTGTCATTCACTATGTAAAGTCCTATATAAGGAAGGAGAGGGCATTGTAAGGATAATGAGGTTTTTGTTAGTTCAAATAATAGTTTGGTGAGAAAAGTTGTAAAGAGTGAATTAGGGTTTGCATTCCTTGAGACAGGTCTTCATCTGAAAAACTAATTCTTAAATTCTTACAACAACAAAAATTATGCCAGTAATTTTTGTTATATCATATTGGGAAATAGTACTTTTTGTTATATCATATATGGGAAATTATCAAATTTGAAACAATCCAAAAAATTCATTGTTGAACTAGCTTTGAGGGATTTTCCCTTGTTGCTCAATTAATCATCCATCTATCGGATGAGACTTGACTTGTTTAAGGTAAGAGACCGCCAGACAGGTAATGAGAATATGATATGAAGGAAAAAAAAAAAGGCACATCCTAGGCAAAAGTTGTCAATATAGCTAAATCACTTTCACCAAGAAGTTGAGACCGTGATGTGCACCGCATTTAGGTTGCATTAGGCTGTGGTTGTACTAGTGGTGTAACTTTTCATTTGATCTAAGTACCATTTTTCTGTATCAACAAATTGAGACTAATCAAGATGGGTTAGATAATTTTAAAATTTTGAGTTTTAGAGAACAAATGAGAATACAAATGGTAGATGCACTCAAACATACATCCTTCCATTATTTCCTGACAATTCTTAGTTCATTGAAGTTCACATTGCGAATTTAAGTGGTGGCATCAATCTTCATCATGCTCTCTTCAGTCTCTTGCTCATACATAACTGGGTACATCTAGAATAGATCATGAATGGGGTGTTTTTTTTTAAAAAAAAGACACCTATAGATCTTTTGAATACATGAGACATATCTGTCTGATGAACTCCCACTGTTGAATAATCTAAGTTTTGGCTTCATCAGCAGATTACAATAAAAGTATAGTTCGGTATGTTAAGTAGTAGTAAAATGTTGGGAAAAATGATGGATCGAAAAAAATAACAATTAAGCAGCTCTGAAAGTGCAGTATAATTTCGTTGATGTAACTCACTAGCATAGCTCAAGATCACCCTGTCTGGCAATCTTAAATTAAGAAAACAACATTAATTTTTGGCTGCAATTTTAGATTCAACTTTACATCTTTAGTGAAGTATTCATACTCATTGCAACTCTCTCCAGATTAAAATGTAACATCAGTAGATCTCATCTGATATAGAAAACAACATTAATTTACTAAACAACATTAATTTAGTATACAACTTGATTTAGTCTTAGATTATGATCTCTCACTGATCTTCTTCTCATGCACAAACTGAAAACACAAAAAGATCTGTGATAGCAAATAGTTGGTTAACTAGAAATACAAAGATCTAACTCTTTAACAGGGATGTATTCTAAAGACATTTGGTTGATGGTAGAGCCAATCCAATCTCGCGTCCCTGACTCAATGAAAAACTAAAGCCAAGAAAGAGCCGATCCAATAAAATTTCTCAGTCAGCTTCATCGAATTTCCAGCTGCACTAAATCTTAAGAATGGTTCACCAACAATTAAGCTTAATGATTAATCTCTTACACATCAGCCTAATGATGCCTCACGGAAAAACAGTTGAGGAAGATGGAGACGCCAAATATTTGTTTTAGACGATTAGCCAAGATAGAAAAGAATATAACAAACTGGTAGCAGAAAAAGGGGCGGTGATGATAGTTTTTTGAGAGGAGAAATCACTGAGCTCAGCAAGTTGACGTGGTTCATGTAAACAAGGATGACGACCGTGGTTACATATTGAACTCTGATTTCATTGATTTTAAGGGGATTGACGGTGAAACTAAAGATGGCCTTACAAAGATGTACTATCCTAAAATCAAATTAGTTGAAGAAAATAAGGAGAAGAATGTTGTTGGAGTTAGTACTAGTAATTAGAGAAATGGAAGGTGGGTTCTAGATCTTGGTTATTATGAAAATTAATTTCTAGTTGTTGTCTTCTTTAATTTTTCTAGATGGGTTTCTGGTTTTAGTTTCTAGGGATTTTTTAGGAGTTACCTTGAGACTGGTTATTTTTATCATCAGAGGGCTTAACGATGAATCATCATCTGATGTAATCCTTCTTCCATTTCTATAGTACTAGTATAGCACGCATGCGCGATGCGCCTGCCGTTTCGTTCATTCCGTAATTTTGTTTTTCGTATATTAGTCAACAATTAAAGCCAACAACGGGTCAATGGTCAAAGTCAACGATCAACGCCAAGTGGTGAAAACTCATTTATGTTATGTGCAAAAGTAAATACGACTAAACTTGAATTTTTCATTTAACAATTTTTCAATCATAAATGTCCTTTTACATCAAGAATGTGTATTCGTAACTCGTAGTTTTCTAAGACAAAAGACTTCTTTATACACAACATTTTTCGTGTATGTTCCCTTTTTTTAGCAATGGTACCTTTAGCCACTAATACTTTCGTGTTGCTAATTGACACTCCTCTCGAGAGAGCAACGTCTGATTGACCATGGTGAACACATGTTCAGGGAAAAAGATACCTGTGTTTTCGATCGTTTGTCCTTGCGCCTTGTTGACTGTAAAGGCGAAACACAAACGAATCGGAAACTGTTTACGTTTAAACTTGTATGGGAGCTTGAGATTCTCAGGTGGCTCTAGTGGCATCCTGTGAATGAAGACTCGTGTACCAATGTAATTCCCGCTAATTATTCTGACATCTATACAGTTTGGGAAGAACTCTTTAATTATTAACCTGGTACCATTGCATAGACCATTTTTTGCATCAACATTCCGCAACAACATAATGGGCGCACCGATCTTCAATTTCAAAATGTGTGATGGCAAACCTCCAGGAGCAATGTTGTTTAGGTATTCTTGTTGGTAAAGACCGTGAGTATCGTCGTCCACAGAATCAAATGAGTAGAATAGAACCTCTTTTCCAGGAAAGATGCTAAGTACTCGGTCATTAAGCTTCTCGACGTACTCGTTTAATGGTGTGATTAATGCCCTATTGACCATGTAGTCTATATCTCGGGCATTTTCCACCAAGTTCGGAAATGTTATATCGATAAGATGAGACAAAGAAGCATCACTAACCCATGGTATGACCATCTCATCCGGAACCTTTATCATCTCATTAGCAACGCAAGGTTCATCCCCGTCTCCAACACGAATCAAAAACTTAGAATAAGATGCATCCTCGGCTGCACGCATATTCTTCTTCAGATGCAAAACATGTACATTTTCCCACAAATGTGACCTGTTAAGAATGTAATATAACTCAACATCATTTCGAATTATCATTAAGTACCAGAGTTTAAGAAACATTAAGTAATCATATCAATATAAAAAAAAAAAATTTTATCATGAAAGAAAAAAAAAGCAATGTACCTGCTAAGACATGCATCGACTGTCTGTCCCCTTGTACTCCTTGGAATCACTGGTAGAACCTGACGGAAATCACCTCCCATGATTAGAATCTTTCCACCAAATGGCTCAGCAATCCCTGTGATATCTCTCATCGTCCGATCAAATGCTTCTAAAGAGTAGCGATGCGCCATTGTAGCTTCATCCCACATAAGGACGGTAGCATGCCTCAAAAGTTTAGCTTCCTCAGTTTGTTTCTTCGTACGACACATTGAAGTTGATGTTGGTGTCATTGGAAGTTGAAACCTTGAGTGTGCTGTCCTCCCACGGAGTAGCATAGTAGCAAAGAATCCCAGACGTGGTCATTTGCTAACGCAATACCACCATTTTTCCTAACAGTCGCCAAAATAGCACGATAGAGATATGTCTTCCCCGTACCTCCTGGACCATCTATGAAGAAGACTTTACTTTCCTTTCTCTCAATTGCTCCCATGATTGTATTGTAGGCCCTAGACTGTCTTCGTTCAACTTTTGGACGAGGAAGACAGTGTCTTCGCTTCGGATATAGGAATCGATAACTCCTCTTGAATCATACTTGAGATCTCAAAATCCTCACCCAATGTTCCTACAATCGGTGGTAGATCATACATGGATATATCTTTATCGTGCTTCTTAAGTATCAAATTCAACTCACGAAGAAGACGATCTGATAAGAATGTTGAGCTTGTATTGCTTGAACTCGAGTAATCCTCGACCATGTTGTTGAAAAATTCATCCCACAATCCTCTCACGCCTGATGGATTACAAAAGTTCAAGATAGAGGCGAATTGTCTTCTCAGAGCATACGGCATCTTGACTGTTGCTGCTTCGGCCAAAGACGCTCTCGCACTCTGATCATTCTCTAAGAGTCCCAGTTTTTCGGCAGCTCTCTTGAATGTCCGACATCTCTCTCCATCAACAAACAATAGATCATCAAAAGAAGTCGGACCTCTAACGTGGTTAAGAATGTGCCTTAAGAACCACACCTCTCCTGCACATGAAGGTACTGTATAAACCCTCCCTATCGACTTCTGCGTACTTCGTCTTCTTCTCCACTCTTTGGTTATTGCATCCCAACAGTAGCGTTCTGGAAATTCACGGTATAACAACTCTCTCGCTCTAGGATCTCGAGCATTTGTCACAAAGAACTCTGTCAAAGTTGTTCTCAAATTCCTCTCATCAGACAAAATTTCATCCAACGTTTGGTAATCATAGTACCTGACGCTCTGTTGGTTGGGAAGATGTATCTGTAATCTCACTACCGAAGGATAAACCTTGTAAAGAGGAAAGCTAAAGATCTTCCACATTGCCTCTTGTGCACAAACCCATCTTGCATTTTTATACCTTGTTATCTCGTCATGGTCTATTGTTTGTACTCCAAAAGATACATAATCCGGACCCTTATACACATACTTGTAAAGATACTTAACACTCTCCACACTGCTACAAATTTCCACGTTTATATGACAATCATACTTCTGTAATAGCCAAGGGTTATAAGGCACAACCATCCTGTTGTCTACTTCAAATCTCTCACTCTTGCGTATGCGTCGTCCATCATTACGTCTCCTATAAACAGGGTACGCATCTTTTCCTTGCACAGTACACTCGGAAAACTCTTTCGGAAAGTTTCTCTTACATTTACCATCCCTCATGCACTTACTACCACATGGACCGTGAATCATCCACTTTTTCACACACTCGTGTAGTTCTGGCTCTTCATTAGGGTTAGGTATTTCTGCTCTCACTATCTTATCATAATCATCAGGACCTTGTAGTTTGTCTTCCTCACTCAAAATAATTAACATATGAACATGAGGCAGACCTCTTTTTTTGAAACTCAACAACATGCACATGGGCAGCTACTCTGCCAAATATTGACTTGGTAAAAAGATCTACCTTTAGCTCTTCAAGCTTTGCGCGGAACACCCTTGTAGTCAGATCTGGTCTATCCGCTGCACATTGACCCGGCCCCAGGTTGGATACGATTTCATCCCAAAGTGGGTTGCAAGTCATTGTAATGAACAAATCAAGCTTCCCATACTTTTGCACCAGTGCCATTGCATCCTGATACCGCTGGTACATGTCACGGGGGCTGCCCATGTATGAGGAAGGAAGCACTCCTTTGACCAAGATTCTCTGTCATGAAGAAAAAAACATATTTCAAATTTCAAGGAAGTATTTTCCTTTTAACTGTTTGTCATTATCCTATAACATGTACTTTCCTTTTAACTGTTTTTCATTATCCTATAACATTTCACTGGGCTTAATGAAGAATAAAATGAATGTAGCTAGGCTTAATTGGTAATGGGCCAAAAAAAGAAAGTGATTATCTATTAACTTACTTGCACTGGTTTCGCCGGCCATTCGTGCATCTTGTAGACCTTGATGCAATTCATCTCTTATCTCCTCTTGATGATCCCATAACCATCTAAGTCTAGACGAATCAATCTTCACCCAATTATCCACAGCATATTGTTGTAGTAGTCTTCCACCTCGAAGAAGAAGCGACGCGTCATCACTTCGAATCTGTCAAACAACAAATATATAAATTATTTATATTATTTGTGTCAACATAATATGTGTAGGTTCAATTGTAAAGCGTAGTTGCTAGACATTTATATCATATATACCTGTAGCATGTAGGAGTAATACTCGAGGCATGTAAACTGTCTGTTGTTCTCGTCCATACTATTTTGATCCCATCCATAACTCCCGTATGGTAGCAAAAGCGGATATTGGAGAGGATCATAACAACCCGATGTTTCATTGATAAATAACAGCTTTCCTTCCGTTGTTCGGACAACAATGTCTCGCTCTCCAGGTTTTTCAGACCCATCTCCTTCAGCTACAATTGCGGCGACTTGTGAAGCAGTTGGAAGTGTGTACTGCTTCTCGGTCGCAGGTTGTTCTTTAATCACCAGCCTGCACCTTTGGATGTCTTCTCGTTGTGCAAGCGGCCTGATTACATGAACAAACCTATTATGTGTATCCAGAATTATCCTCAGCTTTTCCATCACCTCTCTGTTTAGATCGTTACCACCTTCTTCCATCCTCCAATTAATCTCGTTATCTGTATCATAAATATACATTTGTATATATCTGGGACGAACTGTTCTAGGAGGACTGCCCGTTATCAACCTCCAAAGGTAGGAGACTCGCCTATTCTATGGTAGACATCACCTTGAACACGAAATGTGTATACACCTTCTCTATTATCACCCAATTATCTATCATAATTCACCCCAATCGACGTTAATGAGAAACACACGATTATAGCGTCGTATGTACCTCCGAAAGTGTACCCCTACTTCTGTTTGATCATCAAACAACTCCAAAAGTTCAATCGGTGGGGCAACAAACGGTAAAACAACTTTCCCATCTGAACAACAAAAGCCTTTCGGTTCACGATAAAAAATCATCGCTTGGCACTTCGGACACGTCCCTGACGGAGGCAAATGGAACTTCCGGAATCCAACTTGGTAAGTGGTCCCTCTAGCACAATTCAAGAATGAGGATCTTCCTGCAACACTTTGGCGTGACGACCTCTCCCTCTTCCGACTTGAACTACTTGTGGATATGCTCCACGTATAGGTAAACAGCTCAATATCTCGATTAAAATGACTAAGGAAACTAAACACTCATAATGAAAAGAGTGGGCATATGAATGTGACAAATCACTCCCGCTTCGACTTATGGTTGACCATGAGTTATGACGCATGCATGAGGGGACTTGTGACAAAGTGTATGGATAACATACTTTCTCTATCTTTATGTCTGCCCATATGTCGGAATGCTATTATTCAAACCTGGCACAAGTAGGTATACTATAAGTCGAGCCCAATCCCCATCTCTCTACTGGTATAATTACCATTACTTAACAGCTCTAAAGTTATTATTCAAATTGTCTAATAGCATACATGCCTGCACAACCGTAAAAACATATACTCATACCCATTTCAAAAAATAGAAAAAGCTTACGTATTGTATTTTGCGCATGCCGAGTTTCCCGAGATTGAGACTGCTCCATGAGTCGAGGGCTTCTCTGAACGTGTAAATTGGATGCAAGATTGTCATTTGTTACCGGATAAATTGAGTTAGTGTAAGCAAGTGATTAGATCATCGGGAAACGGAAGAAGAAGAACTACAAACATAGAAGATATACGCTAAGTCGAAATATGTAAATGTAGATAGAGAGATAAGAAAGATAAAACTATACCGATTACGTTACGTGCAAGTGATGGTTCTCCATGTTGAGGGTGTTGACTAAATCTTGGACTTCTACGCGGTGGTAATTGGATGGCCCGGCGAAAAATGTCTTCTTGAAAAGATAAAAGTTTAAGATACCGATGGTATACATATACTTTGAAAAAAGTTAAAACGCGTAAGAAAAGGAAATGAAGTTTTGATGTGGTCAAAGATTATACCCTCGGGAAGTGGAAGTCGTCGATGTTGAGGCACCTAGGTAGTACTTGGTCTTGGTTCTCTCACAAGCATTTTTGGAAGCGGCTTTTGCATTACCTTGCCCATCATCGAAGCTGCCATCATCTGTTGAATCGTGGTTGTTGGTCTCTCTAGCGGAACCAATAACAACGGCCCCCACCGTGTTTATGTCAGGAACGAATCGATGTTTGCTCGACGTCGTCTCTATTACAATTAAAAACGTGGCCAATGGGTTATCAAAGCGAGACAATAATTCTGTTTATGAAAAATAACACGAAATTCTATAATTATGCAAGAAAGAGCAATGACTAAATAAACACATTCATAAACATATACCGGTAAGTCACAACTGACTTTCCGTTTTTCTTTCGCAATGCCTCTGCGGGCCTCCTCATCTCGAATCTGAACTTGCCCGACAAATTGGGGGCTTCGGCGTTGAATGCGCATAAAGTGAAATGCAAAAAGTGCAAATCCAAAGTAAGTAAAACAATATCGACTTCTTAATAAACAACATAACAAAGTTCGTAAAAAGGTATTTCATACACATCTAGTCTACTTTTTCAACTTACCCCTACTTGGTCCCGCTTCTGGTCATTTCTTAATCTTTTCCCCGTCCTTAACGTGATTCTTTAGCAATTTAACCATTTCAAGTGGACGTTTCTTATCTCTTTCACTGGCTGTCCCAATATCAACATTTCTTTCATTATCTGTGACATTATCAACATTGATTATAATGAGTAAATTAAAGCAAATGGATAAATTATCAAACAAAAGTAGGGAACTTCTGCAAATGGATAAATTATTAAACAAAAGTAGGGAACTTCTTCTAACAGCGGCTGGTGGTGATTATTTACACCTTGAGCTAATCAATCACAAAAAAGAGCTTTGCTCCTCTTTGCACCATCTTTGCTTATCACAAATTTCCAGTCTTCACCATCAGCTTCACCGCGGACATAATCACCCACTACCAGCTGCTTGAAGAAGTTCACAGTAAGTAAAACAATTTCGACAATAAACATTATTCTGTCTTACCACAACTTGTTCCCCCGAGTGCCCTTCTTTTATTTTCATGTCGATGTGGTGATGACCAAGTAAGGGTTGGTTGCATATTTTTCAAGGGTAGGTCTATTAGTACTTGGTCCTTGTTCATCTATTCTATCTTGATTTGAGAAACTGGGGCCCAAGGTGGCTGAACCTGGTGGGCATGTTCCCCTCAATTCCTACAAAAATTTTGAACAAAGGAATTATTATGTTTTTGTTCACTGGTGTTTATTGGGATTATGAACCTGCTAAGAAAATGACTGAAAATTGCAATGTTTTGCCCCACGTCTTTGGCTGTCACGTTATATCTTACCATAAGAATTTACATTTTTACTTTATTAACGGTAACTGGCAACAAATAGAATTGCGAAAAAAGAGCATCATTAAGGGTAAGCTTACCTGTGCCACTATAGTTTAAACTTGAATTTTGATTCTTTGGATTTAATGATTCTTGACGTTGAGCCTGCTCTATCAATGGTGGCCTTCTATGGAGGTTAATTATAGGAACTTCATTGCGCTCTAAATCTAATGCCAAAAACGCGATTAGCAAAACGTTAAATAGTACAAAAAATTGACATAATAAGTTTTAACATGTCAACACTTGCCACTACTTACCATTGGTCTATTATTATGTTAATACAATTTATATTACAGTAAGTAAAACAATGTAAAGAAAATATAGGCATACTGATGTTGATCAACTAAATCTCACCTTCAAGTATTTTTTGCCGCCGTTTTTTGTAAGCATTACGGCAACGTTCACGGTATATTTCTTTTTCCGCTTCACCAATGCTTTTCTCTTCTCTCGCATCACGCACACGACGTTGTTCCAACTTTGATACCCTATCATTCTCGACATAAAAGTTTGTCGTATTCTTTCATATATACGACGTTCAGCTTCCCGCCCTTTATTTTTCTTCCGAATGTTCCGGTTTTGTTGAGTTCGCCCAATGACCCTTGGGCTTCTACGGAGGCCGAAACAGGAGTCATGTTTCCCTTTTGCTGCTATGTATACATTTGTGAAAAAGAGTCATTTAATTTTCTTACACTACATACACTAGTACAAAAATGGCCTTAGGTGACAGTTAAAAACTGTCACCAAATTACTTTTGTGACAGTTTTGGAAAAAATTCGCACTGTCACCAAAGCCGCTGTTACAAAAGGTCTACAAAAAACTGTTACAGAATCATAGGTATAAGATAACAGTTTCTCCGTTAACCTGTCATTGTTCAGGACGTATGGTAGCGTTTTCTAAACAAAACTGTCATTGGAAACTCATTTTTTCGTGCTAAGGTAACAATGTCTCCATAAACCTGTCACTGTTGACAAGTTACAGTAACACTTTCTATATAAAACCGTCATTGGAAACTCAATTTCTTGCACGAAGGTCACAGTTTTTTCTATAAGCCTGTCATAGTAGAACTTACGGAAATTTATTCTAAATAGAACCGTCATTGTATATATTATTGCGTGACACATTATTGGTTAAACTGTCATCATACACCATCGTTGGTAGTGAGTTTATGTTACAGTTGTCAATGATATTTCAGAGGCAGGTTGTCAAGCCAAATTAATTGACATTTGGATTCAACATATTTTTCATAGAATTGCTATCATATGCTCTTTTTTAATTGCTTCCATTCTCATCAAGGAGGTTGTCTATATCATCACATTTAATACAAATACATGGAAAAAATGGAAACAAAAAAAAAGAACATATATATTGATTTAAACAAAAATGTTTCTACAGATTAGACTTGCTTATTCTAAATCAAAGGTTTTACAAAATTCTAATAATATGCTACAAGTAATTAGAATCAACAATCAAACAATGTAAATCTCAACATCTTCCAAGAAACACTCTTGCTTAGTACTAGTTCAAAGTGAAAACTCAGTACTCATAGTCAAAAGATAATTATACCTTGTGAGTTTTATTGCATAATGGGTGTCTTCCAAGCTGCTTCACTGTTTCTTAAGCTGGAGATTTTGCTTTTCTGTGGTTCAAACAGTATCCAATTTCTCTGCCATTACCATGCTCTTCGAGGATGCCGTTTTCAATTTATCCTCAACTATCGATTGATGATGGAGATATATTAGTCGATCACTATAATCTCATTAGAAAGTAGAAAACTAAACTCAATATCATTCATTTCAATGATAGTAACAAGTTCACAGTGAACATAATAATAAATTACCAAACAGTGTTAGAATCTACAACAATAATAGGCTTTTTTTATACGGATTTTTTATATATTCTAGTTGATAAATGATGTGTACCACTTCTATCACAACTAATCTCGCTGCAAACACCTGTACACACCCTCTTCATAAAAGCAGAACTCACTATATAGGCTATCTTATCTTTTATTGGTGTACCTTGTTTGGGAATGTCACACATTTGACTTCAAAACTTCAACAATTAATTCACGATAACTATAATTCTACCAAGGCGATGAAAAGTTTTGGTGGTATATGGTCAAGGGCAACATAAAATAAGGAAACAAATAATTTACAAACGAACCTGAATTGCATTTGAGGCTGTTGTGGTAAGAAGCTTTACGCTTGATTGCAAAAGAGCTCATAGGAAACCAGGTTAAAATTGGCATATAACATTCAGCTACAGATTATCACTAAGAGAATGTTCCGCACAGTTTCAAACCAGCCTACAGATATTGCTTTTGTAAAAAATTCAGTTACTGCCATCAGCTAATAACTAATGGTTAAATTCACATACCCAAGCAAACATCCATTTCCAGGAGAAATTACCATGCCTGAATTTCCAATAGCAATTAATCTAATCAAAATATCCATCCATAATGTTATTTAACAAATGAGATAAACATATGACAAAACCAAAGACTCTAACAGCCATTACGTAATTTGCAAGTGTAAAAGAGCAGTGAAAATAAGTCAAAGGAAAAGATCCTAAATTCACAGTAAAGGAACAGTAACAGGCCTCTATAATCTCTTCTGAATCATATACAGCCAACATGTCTCTCAGTAGAGGGAAACCCAAATAGGGGTTGTATGATCTCATCTATAATGGTAATGCTATAATATACATCGGGCTATAAATAGTATCTCCATCATGCGATATATCAACAAGAGGGATAATGGCACATAAAGACATGCCAAATTCATCTTTACAAATTTCATGTGATTATACCTCGAGGAAATAATAGTAAAGAAGAATTATAAAACATAAACATCACCCTGTGTAAGGTTTTCATTTTTTCCATCTTCTTTGACATCAAGCAACAGACATAAGTTATTGCATTATTAGACTGATCACATGTGAAATGCGGGAAAAGCCAACTATATTTTCATGGCAAAGGCACAGAATCTCTATGAATTTAAAAACGCTTACTGATTATTAAGAAGTACTTAAATATATTTTAAGGAACCCACATTTAGAATACCACTACTATAAATTACAATAGAATCTTGTAAGATTATCTGCTGGACCTGGTTCACCATCAAAACCCCTAATCTAAATTCTAATGAAACTTGCGGATAGAAGAAAAAATAAAAAATTAATGCAACTTAAAGTCACTAAGAAAACAGCTCAATGTTATGTTTTTTAATGTATCTTCAATTCATCATTCACTATTTGCGATATCATTTTAATTACATAGATGGAATGCACAATCATCTATTACTACAAGCATGGTGCAGCTAAACAACGAGTCTTTACATAACAAGTAAACAGATTTAGAAATTAAGTTTGGTTATACCTGAGCAGGGAACGGGTCCTCGGTAATATTTTTATTCTTCACAATCTACTGGATCCACACTTATGCATCCAAAACTGAAGCCTGAACCAAAGAGAGTATTTAAAAAAATAATCGATATAACATAACTATTGAAATGAAAGCTCTTTTCTTAGTCAAAAGGAGTGAAGTCACAAACCAATTAGATGAAGAGAGTGTTGCAACTAATTTCGATCAGTAATATCTACATGATTTTAGGAGGACTCACAAAACGATACATCTAATGAATAAGCGAAAGAACAAAACCTATTCCGCACGATCAGATTAATAGGAAAATATGCTCAATATACAAGCTTCAAGAATGAGTAATTAGGTTCTAAAATTCTGTGTTAACAGGTAGCAAAGTAAATAAATTCGATCGAATAGTTAATTCCAAGCCTACCAATAAATTGTCATTTCCTTCCGTCTGTCCAAAGATCTCTTCGATCAATGTATCGCACCACCATGCTCGAAGAGCTTCTCGACGAGATAAGAACAAATTATTTGTAAGGGGCTTTCCTCTCTCCTTAACGTGCTTCAAAAACTTGAAAAACAGATGCCATAACCAGAGTCAGAATAGAAGTCACCAGCAATAACTAAACCCTAGTCCAGAAACATAAAAACCATTAATTTGTTTACCATCACACACTCTCAAGTTTAGTGTACCAATTTCACTAATCACTAATCAAATCACGCCTTCACTCTACAAATTTGAAACATCTATTTTTTCTTTTTTACAAAACTACCTTGAGGCATCAAATACAAAGATTCTACAACCCGAGAAGGACAAGCTAAATCCTACCTTATCAACAAAAAGAATGATCAATGATCTTTCTATCCAAAACCAGGGCTTCGTACAAAAGAGAAACATATCAGGAAAATAAAACTAAATAGGAAAATAAACTAGAGATTTCACTTAAAAAAAAAATGAAAACTTATACCTTGTAAGAAATCTTATATTTTAGACTCTTCACGAACACCATCGAGAACCCAATCAATTAAATCCGGACCAAATCGAGAGATTCATGTGGTTTTATAATGGAGATTAAGAGAGTGAGACCTTTAAAGAATACAATAACAAAATGGAAAAATTTCAGAGCAAGAGAGATAGTGATTGAGAGATAAGGATCGAAGCAAGAGACGAAACCCTATATTGAAGCAACGAATGAGATCCCAAATTTTACTAAGAGAAAAAACCATGAGAAGAGAGATGAGATCTGCTTGAACAAACATAAGGATTTCTCGGAAGATACCAAGGTTTTCATTTAAAGGATAGAGAAAGAAGGGTGATGGTTTTGGGAAATTGAGTTAAGCCTCCTCCTTCTGGGGTTTACAGCAAAAGGCGAAGGGGTCGAGAGAGACCCACTAACAAAACGGACCACTACTACAGTTCCTTCTTTTAATAAATAAAAACGGACCACTGCTAGTAGATATAACGAGCACAAACTGACAAGATCGTGCGCTTCTGAATGCTTTATGGAGACTATAAGAATCGTATCAGTTTTGAATCAGAACTGTCACCTAAATATAAGAACTAATTGCTTATAAGATTACACTTCGATGACAGGTTTTATACAATATAGTTACAATAGCTTGAAAATAGTGGCAGTTTATAACTGTTATGATACATCAGTGTACATTAACGTTTTTCTATAAAAACTGTCGTTGTATTAGTTTTCAATAACAGTTTGAAAACTGTCACAAATTCCCCCTGCTATTGGTGTGGGTTTTAGTGGAAAACTGTTACATATATCATATACCATATTCTTTGGTGACAGTTCATTCGTGAACTGTCATTGTTTCAGATTCTGAACTGTCACCAAAGACCATATTTGTACTAGTGATATAATAAGTACATATATATATTGTGTGTGGAAAATAGCTCTGAAAGCAAAAGGTAGAAACTGACCTTTTTCATTTTCTGCTCGCAACAATTCCCGACGATGAGCCTGTTCAATCAGTCTTGGACTTTTGCGGGTCTGGAGCTAGAGGCCTGGTTTCCCTGTGTTGAAGCATCATCAAGTGCCGGACTTTCATGGGGTCTCTTCCTCGAGGCATTGCCTGATCCCATTAAAGGAACTGTAAAAGAAGTGTAAAAATTAGCTCGTAAAAAAAAACAGTGTGTCCTCGAACTGTATTGGAAGTAATCCTTTGACAGGAACTGGACTAAGTACCCTATGTTGTACAAATTGCTAATCTGCTAAAACTAACACATCTCATGTGCTAAACCAAGCAGGCTTGAGACATACTTTCTCTTTCGCTCTCATTCATTAATTGTATCAAATTAAGTAATACCAAACATTACATACATGTGAAAAACGTAAAATTCCATTATAAGTTAAGGTTATCAGGAAATGTAAAAAGTTTTATAAATGTCGAACCTGACAGAATAGTGTATATACCATCACGTTGAATAACATGGCTTAAAAATAACTTCTACTCCTTTCTTTTTTTTCTTATTAAGAAGTCACTTTAGCTACTTGAGAGTTGAAACATTTTTTTGTTTTTGTTTTACAAACATTTGCAGGATATAATTGAAGATGAATAGTGATATGAAGTTTTTTCCTTAACAATGAATTTGCATAGACAAATAGGCCCAGTCATGGTGGTTGCTCAAATAAGCAGGACTTCAGAATGTTGGATGCACAGTGACAAATGTGAAGTCCTGATGCGAGATGGTGATACATCACTTCACATTTTATAGACTCAATAGTCTCATCCTAGTGTCACATTTTACGGTCAGATTCTGAAAATTTTGATCCACAACATCCAAAATCAAAATCATACATCAATCTGTAATTTCAAGCCATCATAGAGCAAACTACCATTGAAGATAAATTACCAAAAAAAGAGAGGAAACTAAACAGATTTCTAAGACATACTAAACTCCCAATATAGGGTATTGAGTGGGTCGGAGTGACAGACCTAAGATACAATGCCAATATTTTCTACATAATAGAGACACCCATAGAAAAATACAACTTGGGATAGATGGGATTTTTTTTGGGAACCCTAAATTGCACTAAACAAAATTGAGATTCAATGAAAAAAATTTGTATACTGATTCTTATTCGTGCATTATGATGTTGTCATCTACTTATCTGAATACGTAATTAAATCGAACATACCTAGAAGAATTCGATTTGGGAGTATGTTCAATCCTGTCACTTTAGGGTTGATGGAGATTGAAATTGGGGACAATTGGAATTTTGGAATTTGAGTTCCCAACTCTAATCGTGAGATGGGGTTGCTTCAACAAATGGGTGATTTGTTCAGTTGTAGACCGATGTGGAGTGTTAATTTTATAAACCGCTACTTCTCCTCTCTCGCTACTTCCATTACAAAATTCTTCTCTTCCGATAATCCATATTCTCGTGAATCTACAACTGAAACTTCTTCTGTAGATCGACGGAGAGTATGTTGATCTATGAATTACCTAAATCGAAACTCCAATCGATATACAGTAAAATCAGTGGAGTCGATTAGGGAAGAAAGATTTGGGGGGAAAACCTGAAAAAAGAACGATTAAGATTGGGAAAATTTTGTTTTGGTTTGGCACGATTACGCATGTACCCCTCATGTGACTGAAAACTACGGAAAAGTAGGCACGAAAACAAAAACACGGAGGGGTAAATTAGTCCTTTCCTGTCGGACGTGTGGAAATCCCTCTTTTCTTTATATTAGATAGATAGATTTCAAAGAGTCTCATCTCAAGGATTAATTAGCAGTGTTCTGTTTTTCTTTCCTTTTTGCCTTGTTGATCATCATAACGGTGTTGCCTCGTGAAATTACAGTCTTTAGCTAGCAAAGATCCAGAGTGAAAAATACTTTCGTTGTACGTCCATGATGAAAACACAGAGATCTGCCGTAAGGTCTAAGAAATTAACCAAATTCTCAAGTAACCCATTTGAGATATAGAAATTAATCAATTAGATTGATTAGTAATTAGAAAAAAATCCTTATGTTAAATTAGAGAGAAATGCTTATGTTAAAATCATCCGACAGTTTTGGCTCTTCTTATGAAAGTGCAATGCCATTTGATTAATCAACTTATGATACTTTACGAGGCCAGTCCTTATGTTCCATTAATTAGTCATTTCGGTTACTCTAATTTTTCTCACCCATTATCACCACTTCGGTTACTGAATTTGCGATTGTTTGGTTGCAATTGTCTCAGATTAAAGTGTAAAAAGTAAACAATAGATCTAATTACATGAAAAAACATTAATTAGTAAACGCACATAACATGTAAATTATGATTTAACAATAATCTGGTTATCATTCATATACAAACTGCAACGATCTGTAGTAACGATTAGAAGTTAGAACGTTTAGTCCATAACAAACTATGCACCTTTACAGAAAAAGGGCATACCCTATAGTCTAAAGACTACTTCACAATGCTACTTACAAACTCAACACTGTCACCAGTGCAGTGTAAGATCCCCATACAGATTTACAAACCAAAGAACCATTTTTTGGGGACCATGGTTTTTTTTGAGGGGACCATGGTCTTATTAGGCCACCTTCCCTCTAGTTATAAGGGGTGTCCTAATGCGTTGAAATTACTAACCTACCCTTAACCTAATTTAATTTAAAACCAACCTAATAACCACTCTCTCTCCTCTATATATAACCACCACCTCCTCCCACCACCACCACCCATCACCGCCGATTACTACCACCACCCCCTTCGGCCATCACCACCGCCCACCGTCGCCGATTACCACCACCACCTCCTCCCACCACCACCGCCGATTACCACCACCACCACCGCCGATTATCACCACCACCAACCACCGATTACCACCAACAACAACAACCACCACCACCTCTCTCTATATATATATATAGCTTAATTTAAATCTTTAGCAAAGATATTCTCACAAACCCATTACTTGTCGTTTGTCTTTGGTTGAAAAAATGAGAAGTAATCATCAAAATGAGTTGAAAATGGAAGTTGTGGAGAGGTTTAATGGAGGTTACAGTGTTGAGTTCGGTTACTTGTTCATCTCACAAGGCAACCGAACTACACATTCAGATGAGTTCGGTTACTTGTTCATCCTCACAAAGCAACCGAACTACACCTTCGAATGAGTTCGGTTCTATATGCTTTATAACTATGTTGTTTGAACCGACGAGTTCGGTTGTTTCTCATAAATGTATAAAAGCGCCATGTAACCGAACTCTAGGGTTAAAAACATAAGAAAAAAGTTGCCATGTAACCGAACCTTACTGTTTTTTCTCATTATTTTTATTTCTTTTATAAATCGAACTCTATCAACTTTGTTCGGTTATTTCATAAAAATCTTAAAACTTCCATGTAACCGAACTCTACGGTTAAAAACATAAGAAAAAAATTTTTGTTTGTTAAGTTCGGTTGGTTGTGCAATTGATCTCAAGTTTGCGAAACAACCGAACTTATTAAACTTAGTTCGGTTGGATCGCAAACTGCATGCTTTTGCGAACCAACCGAACCATATACACTTGGTTAAAATTTATTTATACGTAAAGTTCGGTTAGTTGCGAACCAACCGAACATAACGCTGCATGTCAGAGCTTCCATTAATATGGAGTTTGGTAACCTGCGTGTTTGGATCAAGCAACCGAACTACACCTTCAAACTAGTTCGGTTACTTGTTTATCTCCCAAGGCAACCGAACTACACATTCAGATGAGTTCGGTTACTTGTTCATCCTCACAAAGCAACCGAACTACACCTTCAGATGAGTTCGGTTACTTGTTCTTCATATAAAATAACCGAACTGTTCAAAATCCAGTTCAAAATTTTACATTTTTGGGGAAGTTTTTACCAATTTAACATACATTATCTAAGTTTGGAACATACTTGTTCACCCAAATACTCTTCCTCGGAGTTGTGGTTGATAAAATCCATTATTTGAATACTCAAAGGGGGTGAATTGGAGAAAAAAAAATTATTTTTCATGTTTTTCTCCTTCATCTTCTCTAACTCTACTCTCACAATAATTCTACTCAACTAATAATAAACCCATCTTTTAATTTAATCTCACTAATTGTTTTTAACTAAATCATTTCACTAATCATAACCTAAAATTAATTAAGAGGGTAGATTAGGTATTAAATAAATAACTAGATATGGGGTGACCTAGAATTACTTCTAATGTCTTTACCCAAAATAAAACCATGGTCCCCTCAAAAAAAGGCTGGTCCCCAAAAAACGGTTCAAACCAAAGCCAATGAAGCCCAAATAGTTTTACCCATACAAGCCCATCCCAAACTTAAAACCCTATAGTTATCACAGTTTGCCGGCCACCATCACTGCCGCCACTGGTCTCAGGCTTCACCATCTGCCGCCGCACCACTCCACTTTCACCATTGCACCCAAGAGAAGTCACCAAACCAATCATACCACCATTTCTCTCTCTAAAACGAACACAGTTTGCCGAATTAGAGCGAGAAGAAGAGTGATTTAGTTAATCAGCTCCACTTTCCTTACTGAAACTAACATTTAGAATAAACATAGGAACTCAAATTGATAAACCCAAACTGATAAAGCAAAGTTGTTGAATAATTTTAGTTTCCAAATTCCTACTAAGCAGTATAGCTCGGGAAGCGAATTTCAATCACCATGTTTGGCAATCTTAGACTAACTATCAACTAACAGCAATTTAAATAGAGCTGCAATTTGAAATTTAATTTTACATCTTCAATATATGGTGTTCATACTCATAGCAACTTTTACAAAAAAAAAAAAAAAATGTAACAAGTAACAAGTAATAGAATTAATGATAGGCCCTCATTGTAGAATGAATGATATGTACATACAGTTGTGGAGTGGTTAGGGTAGTTTAGGTGGTTACTATACGGGTGCTGTTATATATATATATATATATATATATATATATATATGTGGTGGTGTATCTGTTCAGGGATGTTATGAATGTTAATGGAATGAATATGTATTGAAGTATCCCTGTGTCTGTAATTTCCTCTCTGGTTCTCATGAATTCTTCTACTTTCTATCTGTTTTCGTCCCTTCTCATCTGTTGATTCGTCTCATTTCACGAATGATATTTGATTGATGAGTTTTGGGCTCATCAATTGGTATCAGAGCCGTTCGATTCCTTCGGACGGTTTCCACTTTACCCAAATGGATTCGCATAATTATGATGATATCAAAGGCCTGATTTCAAATTTATTGGCACACCATGAAGAACACCGAAGGGAAATGAAAGAATTTAAGAGGGACTATTCAATTCTCTTAGCACAAACGAAGGGCATTGTTGCACATATGAAAGATACAGTTGCAGACTTTTCATCGAACATATCAACAAAAATTGAAGAACAAGAAGACTACTTCAACCTAGGAGATTTCTTCGACATATTTGCAGAAAAAGATGAAGTTGTTTGTACACAATTTCAAAATTGTTCATCATACAATATTGATGATTTCTATGAGATTTTTGATGAAGATTTTCAAGAGACTGATGTGCCTGTTCGTAAGCCACAAAATAAATCAAGTGATGAACCCTACATATTATTCTTTGTTTCCATTGATGAAACAAAAGTTTACTTCCGTTTGGAATTCAAGTGCAGCAAGTATGCTGGAAGAATTCGTGGACGAATTCTTATGATTCCTTGGTGCATCATTTCTTGTTCCGTTAATCAAGTGGCCAAGATTCAAACCTTCTGCATTTTACTGTTTCCTTGTAATTTGTCTTTGCAGTATTACTGGATAGTCTGTACGCAACCTTGAGGACAAGGTTGTTTTGAAGGGGTAGGAAATGATAGGCCCTCATTGTAGAATGAATGATATGTACATACAGTTGTGGAGTGGTTAGGGTAGTTTAGGTGGTTACTATACGGGTGCTGTTATATATATATATATATATATATATATATATATGTGGTGGTGTATCTGTTCAGGGATGTTATGAATGTTAATGGAATGAATATGTATTGAAGTATCCTTGTTTCTGTAATTTCCTCTCTGGTTCTCATGAATTCTTCTACTTTCTATCTGTTTTCGTCCCTTCTCATCTGTTGATTCGTCTCATTTCACGAATGATATTTGATTGATGAGTTTTGGGCTCATCAATTAAGCTACATTTTTGTAGTAGATCTGATCACAGAAAACATCATCAATAAAGGAAAATAACAACTTGATTACGTAAGTCTTGAACTATGATTACTCATTAATAATCTGCTTTTCATACACAAACTGGAAAAAAGAAATAATATGTTAAGACTGATCTCTGAACAGAGATATTTTGTAAAAGCATTTCGTGGTAGAAAGGAGTTTAAACAAAAAACCAGACAAAAAATCTTCCTGATTCGGATCATATTTATCCTTCTTCCGTACTCCACCAACAATGAAAGATACAGAAAGGAGGGGAAGCCAAGTTAACTTTTTGAGAGGAAATATCATTATGCTAAAACAAACATTGTTGTTATTTCTATTTTACAATCAGCCGCCATGATTTTGCAGTGATGCGATAGAGATCTGTTGTTGCTGTGGTTAACTGATTAGGGTTTCTTCTGGGAGGAACGGGAATTAGGGAAAACAATTTATCTTATAAGGCTTTGAGATCTGCCCGTTTTAATTTATCATTGGTTGATGTGTTTTTAGTATACGGTTTAACGGATGATAGAAAGAGCAGAACCAGTAAGAAGGCAGCCTAATAATCTAAATGGAAGGCAAAGGGGAAGAAATTACAAATTCGTGAAATGGTAATGAAATACCATGGAATATGATTGGGGACACAAATGATTCTGATTGAAGAAGTCACGACCTTTGACCAAATGGATATTTAGTTTTTGAGAGGAAATATCATAAAGCTACAAGTTGCTGTTGGTGCTGTGAAAGAATCCGCCATCAATATGTTGTGGATGTTTTTCTTTCCATTGATGGATCATCATGATAATGAACCAAGAATTACAGATCTGTATTTGCTGCCGAATCTTACTCTACACTCATTCAAGAGAGACTTCGGGGACAACTATTCCTTTTATAAGGCTTAAAGAACTACTAGTTTACTTTAGGGTTTAAATTACAGTCGTTGGTTTATTTTCTTGTATATGATCGAACGGATGATTTGTATATAAAAAACTGAGCAAAAATATGTTTGATAGACGGCTGTAATCGTATGTTTGACACACGTAGAGGTTCTAAAGGGAGTAGTCCTGCAGCCACCGTGGAGGTACACTTTCAACCATCACAGTTGAGTCAAATGTCTTACTAGAGTCAAATGTCTTATTAAAAGAAGGCTATAATTGGGGCGTCACATTCCATTAGAGGGGCGTCACCTAATAGGACAAAAACGCGTCACCACCAGTAAGTAATTTTAAAAATCCCTTATCTCAAATAATTGTGTAATGACTAAACAACCCTTGTTTGGCTTTAGTTTAATTAATTAAACCTATCTACGTCCTAAATTACGCCTGGAAAATCAACTAAACCTAGGCGTAAAATTGGAATTACGCCTGGAAATCAACTGAACCTAGGCGTAAAATTGGAATTACGCCTGGAAAACAAGTAAACCTAGGCGTAAAATTGGAATTACGCATGGAAATCAACTAAACCTAGACGTAAAATTTGAATTACGCCTGGAAATCAACTAAACCTAGGCGTAAATTGGAATTACACCTGGAAATCAACTAAACCAGACGTAAACGACATGCAAATCAAAGCTTACGGTTGAATTGAACTAAACCTAGTCGTAAGTTCTTCAAAAACTAAATTACGATTGAAAAATCTAGTACCGTACCCAGGCGTAACACTAGCAGAAAGTAAATAAAATCCTAATTTTACTTCGATTTCATTCGATTTAAGCACAAAAACGGGTACAAAAAGATGGGTTTGTTTGATTATTACCTTACATAAACCATGGGTTGTTGTTGAGGAGTTTGAAAACATGATTCTTCAATTGATTGAATCGGTGGAATGAGTTGAGGATAAAGTTGAGGTTGATTGAGTTGTTGATTACCATCACTAGGATCAGTTTGCTTCTTCCTTATCTATTTTTAGTAGTTTTAATTGAAGGGTAATTTTGACAAATTGCTATGGAATCAAAATATCCCTTAATCAGATTTTTGGTCACCAAATATCCAAGTGAAGCCCCTCTAATGGAGTGTGAAGCCCAAATAATAGCCTTCTATTAAAACTACTAGTCAGTTTTACAGACTCATCAAGTAAAGCTATCCGTTTTGCGACCATGTCTTCAAATTTGCCAGTGAGTTACTGGAAAACAAAAATTCTGGGTCAAATACTAAACTTAAGATATTCGGGTACTATCTGAAAAATTCCTAGATGTTATAGGAGTATCTATTTTTACTTGTATTTTACGGTCCAAGAAAAATATAAAATTTAAGGGTTAATTAACCAATATATTGTAGATTAAAATGAGAGAAATGAGGTGTCAATTCATCGGAAAAAATATTGTTCAGGCAACACAGGTCAATGGAAGGGGGGTGTCGATCAAACTATGGAAGTATGTGTTGGAAAACAATTATTAAAAAAGGATTTTTAAGGTTTTAATAAAATTATAATTTATTGTTTTCTTTTGTGAATGAAAAAAATATTAGTCTCACATCGTGGAGTTTCCACTTTTTAGTTGTTTTAAGAGACTATATAAGCTTTTAGTCCCACATCGAGGAGTTCTTCTTCTTAAGTTGTTTTGTTCCATTATATAAACAAATTCACTACTTTTGTAAAAATCAATGGGAAAGGGGTTGCTCTATATTTTAGAGGGACCCCTAAGGGAAAATATTTTATAGCGTTTCTTAAGCGTTCGCGATTTTCCTTAACGGTTTTTCGGAGTTGCCAAGCTCAAGTTGAGCATCTACTACATATGCTAGTAATAGGTGTAGTAGGGTGTTTTATCCTGGAGATATCCGTCCTGTGAGGTCTATAGCATCACTCTTGAGTGTAGCCGGGCGCTAATGTCTTAAGCGAAACGTGTTGAACACGTGACTCACCCTGTTTTCCAAAGTTTTGCCTTGTTACTTGCTTGCGGAGATTTGGGGAGCTCTCGTCCGTTTTCATCAAATCGATCACTTCCACCATAAAGGAGCTAAGTATCAATAACTTTTGCTTATTTGATTTTTTCCTTGTTTTTGATTATTGCACCCAACAATCTTAAGACATTAGAATTTGTAATAATCAAGAATGGTTGATTAGTTTGTGAATCATGGATGTTAATTATGGAGTGAAAAAACAGAAAACGAATTTTTGGTCAGTTGTAGAGTTTCGAATTTATTTCTCAACCTAGAAGGAATTTCGATGAACCCTTTTGACACAACGTAGTGGACATCCTGATAGTTACCCACGTAAAATTTCAGAATTTTTGGAGTTGTAAAAGTATTTTTTTGATATTTTACAAAACAGAGAAACGTTTCTGAAAAATTCTGACGGGCAGAAATGTTTTGTTAACTAAAGTAGTTTTTATGGGGTTGTTGATGATGGTTTTTAAACAAGGGTGTTGATGGTGGTTTTTAGACAAGGGGTAAAATCGTAAAACCCCATGACCTAGTGTTACCCTCAACACATTAACTAAGAGCATTTAACTCTGGTGTAAATAATTAATAGGGGTATTTTTTCAAAATACCAGATTAGGGTTTTCAACAAATAACCCTAATTCCAAAACCAAGCCGCATACTGCGCACTATGGCAACAATGCCAAACCAAGCCGCGCCCTGCGCACCATGGCAACAATGCCAAACTAAGCCGCACCCTGCGCACCATGGCAACAATGCCAAACCAAGCCGCCATCTGCGCACCATGGCAACAATGCCAAACCAAGCCGCACCCTGCGCACCATGGCAACAATGCCAAACGAAGCCGCACCCTGCGCACCATGGCAACAATGCCAAACGAAGCCGCACCCTGCGCACCATGGCAACAATGCCAAACCAAGCCGCACCCTGCGCACCATGGCAACAATGCCAAACCAAGCCGCACCCTGCGCACCATGGCAACAATGCCAAACCAAGCCGCATATCTGCGCACTATGGCAACAATGCCAAACCAAGCCGCACCCCGCGCACCATGGCAACAATGCCAAACTAAGCCGCACCCCGCGCACCATGGCAACAATGCCAAACCAAGCCGCATACTGCGCACCATGGCAACAATGCCAAACCAAGCCGCATACTGCGCACCATGGCAACAATGCCAAACCAAGCCGCACCCGCGCACCATGGCAACAATGCCAAACCAAGCCGGAACCTCGCGCACCATGGCAACAATGCTAAACCAAGCCGCATCTTGCGCACTATGGCAACAATGCCAAACCAAGCCGCACCACTGCGCACCATGGCAACAATGCCAAACCAAGCCGCACCTCGCGCACCATGGCAACAATGCCAAACCAAGCCGCATCCGCGCACGATGGCAACAATGCCAAACCAAGCCGCACCACGCGCACAATGGCAACAATGCCAAACCAAGCCGCACCCTGCGCACCATGGCAACAATGCCAAATTTCCAAGCCGCTACGCCTTTGGCCCACGCCAAATATAGCACCTTAGGCTTGCAAGACTTGCAACTAGGTCAACATGGCCGCACGTGCCATTGGCACATGCCAACACGTGTCGCAAGACATATTTCCAAGCCGCTATGCCTTTGGCCCACGCCAAATATAGCGCCCTAGGTTTGCAAGACTTGCAACTAGGTCAACATGGCTGCACGTGCCATTGGCACATGCCAACACGTGTCGCAAGCCATATTTCTAAGCCGCTATGCCTTTGGCCCACGCCCAACATAGCGCCCTAGGTTTGCAAGACTTGCAACTAGGTCAACATGGCCGCACGTTCCATTGGCACATGCCAACACGTGCCGCAAGCCATATTTCTAAGCCGCTATGCCTTTGGCCCACGCCAAATATAGCGCCCTAGGTTTGCAAGACTTGCAACTAGGTCAACATGGCTGCACGTGCCATTGGCACATGCCAACACGTGTCGCAAGCCATATTTCTAAGCCGCTATGCCTTTGGCCCACGCCCAACATAGCGCCCTAGGTTTGCAAGACTTGCAACTAGGTCAACATGGCCGCACGTGCCATTGGCACATGCCAACATGTGCCGCAAGCCATATTTCTAAGCCGCTATGCCTTTGGCCCACGCCAAATATAGCGCCCTAGGTTTGCAAGACTTGCAACTAGGTCAACATGGCTGCACGTGCCATTGGCACATGCCAACACATGCCGCAAGCCATATTTCTAAGCCGCTATGCCTTTGGCCCACGCCAAATATAGCGCACTAGGTTTGCAATACTTGCAACTAGGTCAACATGGCTGCACGTGCCATTGGCACATGCCAACACGTATCGCAAGCCATATTTCTAAGCCGCTATGCCTTTGGCCCACGCCCTAGGTTTGCAAGACTTGCAACTAGGTCAACATGGCCGCACGAGCCATTGGCACATGCCAAACACACACGCTGGTAGCCTAACTTGCAAACCGTGCAACCTACCACCAAGGCATTCCGCACATGCCATTGGCACATGCCAAACACACACGCCGGTAACCTAACTTGCAAACCGTGCAACCTACCACCAAGGAATTCCGCACATGCCATTGGCACATGCCAAACACACGCGCTGGTAGCCTAACTTGCAAACCGTGCAACCTACCACCAAGGCATTCCGCACATGCCGTTGGCACATGCCACACACGCCACTAGCAGCTCTAACATTACCACTTACGCTCGAGGTGCAACTCCCAACGAAGGCATTCCGCACATGCCATTGGCACATGCCACATGCGTCCCTAGCAGCACCACTTGCACCCAAGATGCAACCAACACTCGAGACATCAACACAAACTGGGGGATGCTTTTTAGGGTTTTGGTTTGGCGGTCACAGCATGCAGCGTACACTACGCTCACATTAAGAAAGCGTGAAAAGGAATAAAGCGGTCAAATAAAAGAGGAAATAATGGTGAAAAACGTTTCACCCATTAACACCATGCGGTTACCACCTCCTCCCATTATTTCACCCTTTACTCTCTTCCTTCATGAGGCCAGGGTACGTTTCAATCTCGACTTGTATAAATAGGTCTTACCTATTTCCACCGGTACAACAAGTCTCGGTCGGAGAAAAATACACACTCTCGTAAAGGCAACTTTGCAAACTCTCCCAAAGCTTCCACCTCTTGCAAGCTTCCCAAGCTTCTACTTTCTGATACAAGTCGAGATACTACTCTCCTCAACACCTTTCTTTGCTTCCCTCCCCAAATCAACCCTTCTCCTCCACTTTGTGACCGAAGCAAGTCTGGAACGGCCATTTCTTGGTTTAGGCCGGACTTGTACAGATTGATCTCTCGCATCTATAAAGTGCTCACGTGCAGCACATTTGTTTAGGGTTTGAATCAGTTTCTCACTCACCTACCGAATTTACTGAAATCGACAGAAACGATTTTTACCCATAAACAAAGGGGTAAAATCGTAAAACCCCATGACCTAGTGTTACCCGCAACACATTAACTAAGAGCATTTAACTCAGGTGTAAATAATTAATAGGGGTATTTTTTCAAAATACCAGATTAGGGTTTTTCAACACAGAACCCTAATTCCAAAACCGAGCCGCATACTGCGCACCATGGCAACAATGCCAAACCAAGCCGCACCCTGCGCACCATGGCAACAATGCCAAACCAAGCCGCACCCTGCGCACCATGGCAACAATGCCAAACCAAGCCGCATACCGCGCACCATGGCAACAATGCCAAACCAAGCCGCACATCGCGCACCATGGCAACAATGCCAAACCAAGCCGCACCCTGCGCACCATGGCAACAATGCCAAACCAAGCCGCATACTGCGCACCATGGCAACAATGCCAAACCAAGCCGCATATCGCGCACCATGGCAACAATGCCAAACCAAGCCGCACCTCGCGCACCATGGCAACAATGCCAAACCAAGCCGCATCTTGCGCAACATGGCAACAATGCCAAACCAAGCCGCATACTGCGCACCATGGCAACAATGCCAAACCAAGCCGCACCCTGCGCACCATGGCAACAACGCCAAACCAAGCCGCATACCGCGCACCATGGCAACAATGCCAAACCAAGCCGCACCCTGCGCACCATGGCAACAATGCCAAACCAAGCCGCACCCTGCGCACCATGGCAGCAATGCCAAACCAAGCCCACATAAAATGCTCCACATAAAATGCAGAGTGAGGCTGCATTACCCAATTAAGTTAAGTGCTCCACATAAAATGCAGACAAACAGAATAAGCAAACTGGCAATGAAATAGAAGATGGGCAGTACTCTCTCTATCACGACAACACAAAAGATAGCCATTAACCAAGAGCTTACCTTTCCTGTAAAGGACATCCATGGTTGCTAATTTTTTATGATAAACCTGCCACAAAAAGAAGCTTACTTTATGCGGCCATGCCCTTGACCAAATGCTTAAGTTTTCAGTCTCCATTAAATGTTCATTTGCATACCAGGAATAAGAGGACTTCACTGAAAAAACTCCTTTTTTGTCAAGAGACCAAGCTAAAGAATCTTGGTCAGAACCTACCATTAAATTTTCTAACATTACTAGTAAGGTAGAAACTTCATCAATTTGAACTTGTGTTAGTCTTCTGTCCAGACCAAGGTTCCACGATCCTCCGTTTAGTAATGTCTCAGCACATTTCCGCACTGTCCAGTTCTGAGAAGAAGTGATGGAGTAGATGTGAGGGAAGGCTGCATTGAGTGGTTCTTCTCCGACCCAAGTGTCCTCCCAAAATCTGATCGTCTTGCCATCCCCAAGCTTCGATTATTTCTTAAAGGATATGGGTCGAGGGACAGAGTTTAGGTCACATGGTTCACATCTTTAAGCAAGCTTATGGTCCCACGTCTAAGGGAAACACCGGAATAGCACCAAAAATCGGATTTGGATTTGATAATGAGATAATTGACCATGGTTAACCTGTAAATGAGTAAATCGGCTAAGCTAAGATTACAGACAAACGTTTTTGAAATGATAAGGCAGGCATATTTCGAGTCATGTGCAGTGCCCAAATAGAGGATCTGTTATTGATTTTTAGGGTTAGGGCAGTGATAAGATTTGTGAGGACAACTATTCACGACTAAACTGGTATCGGTGATTTGTTTTCGCTTTTTGTTTTTAACGGCGCACCAGCATTTCACGACTGACCTGTATTCCCTTACCCGATATTACAGATTAATATTGTTTAGACATACATACAGAAAAAACTAAAACTCACTAGTGTTTCAACTCTCACAAAAATTACAAGGGAGATCTCTTCTGTACTAAAAGATAAATACCATTGCACTTAAACAACAAGGATGTGCTACTGCACTTAGGAATTAGATCAATTTATTGACTTCAGATCTAGAGATGTGGGTATAAGATCAGGTGCTATTCCACTTTAATTCAAGAAGAAATATCAAGGGAAGTCCATCTCTTGCATGCGCTCCTTTGGTATATATAGTTTCAGATCAACATCCTCAAGAACCTCATCATTTAATTTGTTTTCTTGATGTCGGATCATATTTATCCTTCTTCACTACTCCACCAACAATGAAAGATACAGGAAGGATGGGAAGCCAAGTTAACTTTTTGAGAGGAAATATCATTATGCTAAAACAAACATTGTTGTTATTTCTATTTTACAATCAGCCGCCATGATTTTGTAGTGATGCGATAGAGATCTGTTGTTGCTGTGGTTAACTGATTAGGGTTTCTTCTGGGAGGAACTGGAATTAGGGAAAACAATTCATCTTATAAGGCTTTGAAATCTGGCCGTTTAATTTATCATCGTTGATGTGTTTTTAGTATATGGTTTAACGGATGATTGATAGAAAGAGCAGAACCAGTAAGAAGGCAGCCTAATAATCTAAATGGAAGGCAAAGGGGAAGAAATACGGCCTTTGACCAAATGGATATTTAGTTTTTGAGAGGAAATATCATAAAGCTACAAGTTGCTGTTGGTGCTGTGAAAGAATCCGCCATCAATATGTTGTGGATGTTTTTCTTTCCATTGATGGATCATCATGATAATGAACCAAGAATTACAGATCTGTATTTGCTGCCGAATCTTACTCTACACTCATTCAAGAGAGACTTCGGGGACAACTATTCCTTTTATAAGGCTTAAAGAACTACTAGTTTACTTTAGGTTAAATTACAGTCGTTAGTTTATTTTCTTGTATGTGATCGAACGGATGATTTGTATTTAAAAACTGAGCAAAAATATGTTTGATAGACGGCTGTAATCGTATGTTTGACACACGTAGAGATTCTAAAGGGAGTAGTCCTGCAGCCACCGTGGAGGTACACTTTCAACCATCACAGTTGAGTCAAATGTCTTATTAAAACTACTAGTCAGTTTTACAGACTCATCCTCGGATTTTATATCGAAGTAAAGCTATCCGTTCGACCATGTTTTCAAATTTGCCATTGAGTTCCTGGAAAACAAAAAATCTGGGTCAAATACTAAACCTAGGATATTCGGGAACTATCCGAAAAATTCCTAGATGTTATAGGAGTATCTATTTTTACTTGTATTTTACGGTCCAAGAAAAATATAAAATTTAAGGGTTAATTAACCAATATATTGTAGATTAAAATGATAGAAATGAGGTGTCAATTCATCGGGAAAAATATTGTTCAGGCAACACAGGACAATGGAAGGGGGGTGTCGATCAAACTATGGAAGTACGTTGAGTTCCTTGACAATTATTCTTCGGTGCAGAGAATCTCTTGAAAGCTTCTCTTGTAATCAACTCAAACTAAGTGACATTTCCTTCATGCTCGGCCTTTTCTTTCACAATGGGTTACTAATTTTTGAAGACAGAAAGCATGGATTTTGATCTAAAAGATTTTAAGTTAATGAAACAGTTAATATTGAAATTATGCGAACGAATCAGAGTTGTATTTCCTTCAAGTCACAATTGATTTAGCAAACTAGGTCAACGGAAAGCTTGTTAGAAATTTTAAGTCATGGAATAGAAACGATCATGGCTTGAGGCGCGTAGAGACGCTTTCTTTAAAGCGTTATTTGCTCCCACTCGATTTGAGTTGTTGAAGGGATCGAATTGCAAACCAATTTCAGGATACAACAAGCCTTATGAGAAAAATCGTGCGTGGATCCTCAACTACTATCAAACATTCTGCAGTTTCATAGTAGAGTCAGTCATACTCAACGTATCAGCTTTTAGTAAAGTGGCGCGAACAAGGCGTTTGCTCAACAATTTTACTTTTGTTGAATGACACTTAAATGGTGGTTAAGAGATGCTGAAGTAGTTTATTACGGTCTTCGAACTGAACGCTTAACATTAAAATATAGTGTATATTTGGTGAATAACATTAATTATCAACGCTGTCATGGATCCTACAAGATGAAAGTACTCCTCATGTACTCATCAAGCAAGATTGTGTTCAAATGATTTTCCTTACGAAAGAACGCGCGATTGAGATACTTATAAACTAATTGGGGGAGAGGAAAAGGACAAAAAAACTGGATTTAAATACCAAATCAGGATCACCCCTTATCGAAGTATTTTACCTAATACCTAGTCTACCCTCACTAATCATGCTTAGTGCTTAATTATAATTAGTAAATTCATAAGATTATATGATAAATGATTAGTGTGTATTTTTATTTGTATTTCAGTGAGTGAGGTGAGAGTAGAAAGAGTGAAAAAAATTGAAAGAGAACTTTTTTTTGGTAAAAATGGAGGATGATTGTACAACCACTCCCAATAATCAGGTAAAGGTGCTAATGTGTTGAAAATTTGATCTTTTTCTTTGAATCCACAATTGTTGCAGCTGAAATAGCTCGGGGCCGGCATGGACGTAGTATGAATACAATGCCGGCAGCAGCATTCCCGGCATTGTATTCTACCGAAATAACCATGCCGACATTTGTTGGAAATTTTCATAAATGTTTGCCACTATCAGAGGGGGTGTAGCCCCTCCCGGCTATGTTCGACCTATTCAGTTTTGAAATTTTCTGGTTTTAATCAGTCCACTGCCGGCACAGTCAGTTAATTCTCGTGCATGCCGGTACTGCTAACGGCATGGTATGTTGCTTAAATTCCTTTTCCGGCACATGATGTAAAGTATCTAGAAAATTGAAAAAAAAAATTCACTTGACTACCGGCATTGATATATTTCTATCGAGCATGCCGGCATTTAGTTACGGCATTGAATGTTATTTACCAAGAATGCCGGCACCATTTTCCGGCATGGTCTTCATCACTTCCGGCGATGTAAAAAAAATCCGACATGGTCTTCATCACTACCGGCATGGTCTTCATCACTTCCGGCATGGTCCTCATCACTTCCGGCATGGTCTTCATCACTAACGACATTTTCTTCATCGCTTCCGAATGATAAAGAAAATATTCGTTTTCAAAATGAGGAGCCGACAGAGAAGGAGAAGAGAATTCGGAAGGGAGTGGGGAAAATTTAGAATTTGAAGAGTGGGGAAAATTTAGAGTTTGAAAGGGAGTGGGAGAAATTTATTATAGTTTGAAGGGGAGTTGGGGAAATGGGGGATATGATTTTGTTTTTTGATTTTAAGTTTTTAGATTTTTATTTTGGGGGAAGGGTATTTTAGTATTTTCACCCCAAAAACACCCCTTAGCAGACACTATTGGTTATGGGGAGTAATTTATATCCCCAATTAATTTAAGTATCCCCAATCGCGTGTTCTTATGAAAGCTAAAAATTCATATATTACTTGCAATAAATTGATGAAATACTACACTGCAGACCAATCAATGATGCATTTCTCATGCTACTTTAATAAATTATTTAATCATAAGTTGTTCATTCTGTATATAAAATGTAACATAAATCTGGCATTTTTTTATGGTTAAATAATTTAGTACCGTGAGTTTGAACTTAAGCCACCGGTATCATCATCCGATGACGACCACTTTACTATAGTGACACCCTCCGCATGTTGCGTCTACGCAGAGTCATTGACTCGAACTATGGCTTGGTTTTCAATTTAACGTCGATATTAAATACACCGATTGGTTTATAACATTAAAACCATGTTTGGTGTTGTGTTATAGCATATCCCATCAATTATGCCTTCATATTTTCTGTTAACTAAGTTAATTTTGAAATTATGATTTGAGATATGTACAGCTAATGTCGATTAGGTTGGTTGATAACATGTATGTAAGTGTGCGAGTGACAGTTGTTTATGGGTGAAAATCGTTTCTGCTGATTTCGGTAATTTCGGTGAGTGAGTGAGAAACTGATTCAAACCCTAAACAAATGTGCTGCACGTGAGCACTTTATAGGTTCGAGAGATCGATCTGTACAAGTCCGGCCTAAACCAAGAAATGGCCGTTCCGGACTTTGCTTCGGTCACAAAGTGGAGGAGAAGGGTTGATTTGGGAGGGAAGCAAAGAAAGGTGTTGAGGAGAGTAGTATCTCGACTTGTATCGAAAGTGAAAGCTTAGGAAGCTTGCAAGAGATGGAAGCTTTTGAGAGAGCTTGCAAAGTTGCCTTTCCTGAGAGTGTAAGTGTAGTATATTTCTCCCCGACCGAGACTTGTTGTGCGGTGGAAATAAGTAAGACCTATTTATACAAGTCGAGATTGAAACGTACCCTGGCCTCATGAAGGAAGAGAGTAAAGGGTGAAATAATGGGAGGAGGTAGTAACCGCATGGTTTAATGGGCGAAAACGTTTTTCACCATTATTTCCTCTTTTATTTGACCGCTTTATTCCTTTTCACGCTTTCTTAATGTGAGCGTAAGTGTACGCTCGCATCTTGTGACCGCCAAACCAAAACCCTAAAGAAGCATCCCCGGTTTGTGTTGATGTCTCGAGTGTTGGTTTGCATCTTGAGTGCAAGTGGCGCCGCTAGTGGCGCGTGTGGCATGTGCCAATGGCATGTGCGGAATGCCTTGGTGGTAGTTTGCACGGTTTGCAAGTTGGGCTACCAGCGTGTGTGTTGGCATGTGCCGAAGGCATGCGGAATGCCTTGGTGGTAGGTTGCACGGTTTGCAAGTTAGGCTACCAGCGTGTGTGTTTGGCATGTGCCAATGGCATGTGCGGAATGCCTTGGTGGTAGGTTGCACGGTTTGCAAGTTAGGCTACCGGCGTGTGTGCTTGGCATGTGCCAATGGCATGCGTGGCCATTAGGGCCGTGACCTTGATAGGGAAACTAGCTAGCGAGCATGTTGGCATGTTCCAATGGCATGCGTGGCCGTTAGGGCTGTGATTTTGCTAGGGAAACTAGCTAGCGAGCATGTTGGCATGTGCCAATGGCATGCATGGCCGTTAGGGCCGTGATTTCGCTAGGGAAACTAGCTAGCGAGCATGTTGACATGTGCCAATGGCATGCGTGGCCGTTAGGGCCGTGATTTTGCTAGGGAAACTAGCTAGCGAGCATGTTGGCATGTGCCAATGGCTCGCATGGCCGTTGGGCGTGATTTCGCTAGGGAAACTAGCTAGCGAGCATGTTGGCATGTGCCATTGGCGCGTACGACCATGTTTACCTAGTTGCATGTTTTGCAAGCCTAGGGCGCTATGTTTGGCGTGGGCCAAAGGCATAGCGGCTGGGAAGTATGGCTTGCGACACGTGTTGGCATGTGCCAATGGCATGTGCGGCCATGTTGACCTAGTTGCAAGTCTTGCAAGCTTAGGGCGCTATGTTGGGCGTGGGCCCAAGGCATAGCGGCTTGGAATTTGGCGTTGTTGCCATGGTGCGCAGGTTGCGGCTTGGAAATATGGCGTGCGGCATGTGTTGGCATGTGCCAATGGCACATGCGGTCATGTTGACCTAGTTGCAAGTCTTGCAAACCTAGGGCGCTATGTTGGGCGTGGGCCAAAGGCATAGCGGCTCGGAAATATGGCTTGCGACACGTTTTGGCATGTGCCAATGGCACGTGCGGCCATGTTGACCCTAGTTGCAAGTCTTGCAAGCCTAGGGCGCTATGTCAAGGCGTGGGCCAAAGGCATAGCGACTTGGAAGTATGGCGTTGTTGCCATGGTGCGGGGTGCGGCTTGGTTTGGCATGGTTGCCATGGTGCCCAGAGTGCGGCTTGGTTTGGCATGGTTGCCATGGTGCGCAAAAAGATGGCTTGGTTTGGCATGGTGCCATGGTGCGCAATGATGCTTGGTTTGGCATGGTTGCCATGGTGCGCGAGTGCGGCTTGGTTTGGCATGGTTGCCATGGTGCGTGAGATGCGGCTTGGTTTGGCATGGTTGCCATGGTGCGCAGTATGCGGCTTGGTTTGGCATGGTTGCCATGGTGCGCAAGATGCGGCTTGGTTTTTTGGAATTAGGGTTCCGTGTTGAAACCCTAACCGGTATTTTGAAAAAAATACCCCTATTAATTATTTACACCTCGAGTTAAATGCTCTTAGTTAATGTGTTCGGGTAACACTAGGTCATGGGGTTTTACGATTTTACCCCTTGTCTAAAATCCACCATCAACATTAAGTCCCCTGCTTAGCTCGGAACAGGGGCTTTGTTGCGAGGTAAGCATAAGATGGTGACAAACTATTACCCTCCAGGCAGGTTTCCCAGACTTCCCCTGAATCCCTGATACAAGAAAATCCACATCCCGCTACTGTGTTTTTCTTGGGTAGGGGTGAGCATGGGCGGTATGGACCGGTTTTCGCCTCATCCGCATCCAATCCATTGCACTACAGATTTCAAATTTGGCATCCGCATCCAATCCATATCCAACGGATTTGCATCCAGTGGATACACGGATGAACAGATTGGATGCGGATAATCCAATGGATTTGTTTTAGTTAAAATTTATAGTAAAGAAAATAAGGCGACACAAATGACTCCTTATAAAACTTACATATCTTATATATGTATACAAATATAAATATACCATGTACAACACTCCAAGCAAACATCTTAAAAATTCCTAAATGATCGTAGTATTTTCTAGAACTATATAAATGCCCTTAATTTAACGGATATGGATGTCCAACGGATTTTCAAGGTTGCATCTAGGCCCGATCCGTTGTCCATTGGATTTTAAAAGTTCCATCCGCATCCAATCCATTAACGAACGGTCCGGGCATCCATCCGCAAATGAACGGTTGGTTCGGTTAAATCCCGCGGATTACGGGACAAATGCTCACCCCTATTCTTGGGTCATCCGACTCATCCCTCATTTCTTGGGTCTCCAAGAAACAGCCAACTATGTCCAAGTCCAGCATAGTTTGCAGCTGAGGTTATGTGGCTTTCAACTCTACTCTCTGAAAGTCTATTTCTACACCTTTTACACTATTATAACAGATCCTACCAAAAAAAAAGATCCAGAAAACTATATGCTGACGGGACATAATCCTGTCAGGAGACTTGATCACGTTTGCTAGTAATTTGTATTTTATTTCACACTTGAATCGGGTTGAGCTCACTGTTGTGTAGATTGGACACAAATAAATCTTACACACAAATTTTGGATGCCCAAGGTACTAGAGACGTCTACAGTTTCCAGTTCCATATATTAGAACCGGACATGTTAATCGATTTGGTTTCTTGTCCAAAGAGAGCCTTACAAAAATATCTTCCACGATGCTCCGTAAGTATTTCCTTACTAGGACTTGGAAAATGAAAGTTCTCTCAATATATTTTTTTTAAGGCAGAAAAAATGTATTCATACTTGATAAAATAAAAGATGAAATAATTACATATATACACTAGGAAGTTAACTTTGAGTCTTCATGGAAATAAAGAGCAAATGGAAGCTAAGAGTGATAAAAGTCCAAAGGTAGTGCAACACCAATAATTCAATGGGACATAGAGAGGGCCATTTAAGACTTTAAGAATGAACTACTTTTATTGAATACCCATATTTCAACAGAAAAGACTTGATTAATATGCACAAAAATATATTGAGAGAACTTTATAACTAAAACCCTCAGACATCTAACCTATACTAGCATAAATTCTTTAATTGTAGTAACCACCTCTACAAGAGTTACATTTTATATCTGCTTGGAACTCTTTGTGGTCCTATTTTAGGAAGCTGTGTAAAATGTAAGAAGTGCAATGTCAATTTATCCATTCTTAACGATCTTTTACCCTAGTCGAGCCTTTCTGCAGATATCTAACCACCATAAGCATGGCAGAGCTCCTTAGACCACACAATATTTCTTGTTATAAACAGTTACAATTCAGAATAAAGATGAATCTTAATCTCAATTGTTTTAAATGATGGAAATGAAGGATAGACTCCCCGGTTCATTTAGTAATTAGTAAATACCTCTCACACAATTACTCTTCAGTGTAGGGAGGGGATCTCTTGAAAGCTTCTCATGTAATCCACTCAAACTAAGTGATACTTCCTTCATGGTTGGCCTTTTCTTGCCAACATATTTCAAACATCTTTTTGCGAGTTTAGCCACAACCAAAACATCACCTATTTCTCCTTCATTAAGAACGCGGGCATCCAAAGTCTCTGACAGGCCCCGATTACACTAACTAATTTTAAAATATATAATTCACACTTTGGACATCCCATATCAAAAGTTAGGTGCTTTGATCATCAGCCGGCAATTGCAGCAAAGGAAATTGGATCTCATTCCAATTTGATGGGCATTAAAATTAAGTTCCACACTTCCACTATAGAAGACCTCTTTAGTCGGCCAACTAGGAACTTGATGGATCAGTTGGTGCATTGACCTACAAGGTCTTTCCACTAAGTTATTCGTATTCCATTTGTGGTATTTCAAGTAAATGCATGTCGAGTGTAAATTTAATGCATGATTCCTTTTGTGGAAGCTTCAACCATCTATGGCTCTGGCCATTATTTCTGCTCAAATTTTGACTTTGAAGATTTCAATTTAAATGATCAACATTCTCACATGTGGTTGTAAATGGAAACTCAGTAACTACATTTTATCCTTCTCCTAATATCTAGTGTTTTATTATGAATTCATATATTTGAAACCACGGACTCCTCTTAACATCAAAAGTTGATAGGAAAAGAACATACCATTATCAGAGAAAATGCTTTCATTATTTTCTGTTATGGGTCAGTCTTTTTATTTGTATTAATGGTGTTTTTCTATTGGAAGCGGAATTAGCAGCAGCAAGAGCAGTACAAGTAGAAACAATGGCAGTTAGTATGAGTAGTAATAAAGCTAAAGAAGGTTGCAGAGATTCATGTGGGGTGTACATATTCCATATCCATTCGGAATGGACACTAGCCTGGATTCCAGATATCATTAAAAACTTGTTCTTCAAAATTAACAGAAGAATTAGAGAAGAATTAAAATAGCTTCTTTAAAATTAACAGAAGAATTAGAGAAATTAAAATAGCTTCTTTAAAATTAACAAAAGAATTAGAGAAGAATTACAGATAACTCAACCCAAGTGGAATCATCGGAAAAGGAGGTTTTGGTACAGTTTACAAGAGCATGTTATCAGATGGTGAAATAGTAGCCATTAAGAAATCACAAAATTGGTCAATTAACCCAATAACGACAATTTCGGAATGAAAAAAAACATGTAAAATTTGATACTGTTTAAATGGACGAGAATGTAAAAATAGTCAGGATGTAAACAGTTTCATCCTACACATTTTCAATTACTTTTTCATATTTATAATTTATAAGGATGCATCCAGTTTCATCCTCGCTATTTTTTAAGTTTAAGCCAAGATGAATCCTGTTTCATTCTTGCTATTTTTTTGGTGTCCATTTCACTCATACTAATTTTTACTCGTCCATTAGAACCATATTTTAAAAATATTTGGCCAATTGACCCAATTTCTCTTAAGAAATCTACTTTGGTGGATGAAACCCAAATTGATCAGTTCATTAATGAAGTTGTTATTCTTTCGCAAATGAATCATATGCACATTGTAAAACTGTTGGGTTGTTGTTTAGAAACTGAGGTTCCCTTGTTGGTTTATGAGTTTGTCCCTAACAGAACACTCTCATACCATCTCCATGTAGAGGAGGAAGATTATGAATCAACAATTTCATTGAAGGATCGCGTAAGAATTGCATCTGAAGTAGCAGGAGCACTGGCGTATTTACACTCG
This sequence comes from Papaver armeniacum, assembly GCA_023531295.1. Lineage (NCBI taxonomy): Eukaryota > Viridiplantae > Streptophyta > Magnoliopsida > Ranunculales > Papaveraceae > Papaver > Papaver armeniacum. Next base: position 168,822 of record JAJJWW010018940.1, read on the forward strand.
GATGCTGCCATGCCAATCTTTCACGGAGACATTAAATCCACCAATATACTTTGGGATGAAAAACTCCAGGCTAAGGTCTCTGATGGAATTTCTAGATCAGTCTCTTTAGATAAAACCCACATAACCACACTCGTGCAAGGCACCTTTGGTTACTTAGACCCAGAATATTTCCGTTCAAGCCAATTCACCGATAAAAGTGACGTGTACAGCCTCGGAGTAGTGCTTTTAGAACTCTTAATAGGAGAAAGAGCAATCTCGCAAATCAGACACGAAGAAGAGAAGGGATTAGCCTCATATTTCCTTAATTCAATGGAAGAAGATCGCCTGTCTGAGACATTAGATGCCCGCGTTCTTAATGAAGCTAATAAAGATGATGTATTGCTTGTGGCTAAACTCGCAAGAAGATGTTTGAAGTATGGCGGAAAGAAAAGGCCGACCATGAAGGAAGTATCGCTTAGTTTGGGAGGATTACATGAGAAGCTTTCAAGAGATCCCTGCACTGAAGTGTAATTTTGTGAGAATTTGTAAGTGTGAGGATACCTCTAGCAATGACTAGCAGTAAACGTATCAAGTTTAAGAAATCTCCAGCTTCCACTGGCAAAAGGGAACATCCTTCAGACAGTACAGGTTCTTTCTCTCTCGATCTCTCCATTCATATTTTATGATTCTCTTTAAGAGTGTAATCACTGCCTGTCTTGTGCCTCGGATGGACATAGCATGTGTGAAGTGTAGCATTATTGCCTACGCCTATATATCTATTCTTGTGGATACAAGTCATAGAAACAATCTAATTCCATCTACCTTTTTAAACAATTCATCATTACTGTGTATTGTTGAACAGCAACTACATACATGGTTCTATTCGGAACATCTTTCGTCAAGAATTCAACATAGATGTGGCTCCAGCTCCATTCAGATGCTACTTGGAATAAGTTACATATCAGTGAAAATGAGGTTTACCTCGACATTCTGATTGAAGATATCTATTGTGTAAATAATAATTCAACATAGATGTGCCTCTTGTTTTCTTCAAATATTGTGTGCCTTTTGCTATACGGTGGATTGTGTGGTTGGTAAGGAAAGACATTCTAATTGCTAAGAAAAAGTAAGAGAATCTTTGAACTCTCTTAATATAAAAACATCAAAGCATTGTTACTTAGTTGGTCCATCAATGTTGTTTCTTTTAAGAATATATTAACTTTAAGGATTTTGTTTTCGGTAGGAAAAGTTTTCTTTAGAGAGTAGTTTTTTTCGTAAGGTCTCTAAACTCTTTGCTCATCTTTTCTTGTATGTTTTCACGGTGCTATCTTGGCACCCTTTCTTATTTATTTTCAACTTTATCTTTTTTCAAAAAGTGTACCTTGGCAAAGAATTAATGAGAAGCACGACAAAAAATAAGACCAGGGATCAGATAATACTGACATCAAATGAATTTCTACTTCCTCGTGGCAGAAAGCAAGCATAATCTTGAAGTCATAAGGGGGATCGTAAGTAAGTTGAATGTCTGAATGAATTTAGAAAGGCAAAGGATGAACCGAGGAGGCAAACCTTGGCCGATATGCCAAGGCTTGACCGCTTAGAGGCTAAGGCTTGGCAGCTCGACAGCAATATCTTATATAGCCCCTGAACTATTTTTAATTCACCCTTCCATAATGTACTATCCCTTTTAATAAATTTCTTCGTCAGAATCTATGTCAAGTAGTCTAATTTCTAAAATGGATGTTAATTTGGGAAATGGTGAGGAGGGGGTACATTAATTATATACCCCTAATTTTCATGACCAACAAATATACCCTTACCACACAATAAATATACCCCTCACCTTATCCACTTAAGATAGATTACATTAACACCCTTTAGTATATAATTTTTTTCCTATTTTATCACACAAACATATTTCTCCATTTAAAAAAAGTAAATATCTCATTTCACCAGCAGTACTCCACCACCAGTCTAGCACCGCCACCTTCAACTCCACCGCCGCCAGACCACCACCGCCGCCAGCCCACCACCACCGCCAGTCCACCGCCACCACCTCCAGGCTGCCACAACAACCGCCGCCAGTCCACCACTACCATTTTACCACCACCATCACTAGCAGCACCACCACTTCCGGTGGCGCCGCCGCTAACCCGCCACCACCTACGGTGGTGTCAACAACCGAAGTTGATCCAGAAAAAAAAAACTGAAAAAAAATATAAAAAATATAAAAACTAAGGTCAATTTCTATTATTTGTACACAAATATTTGTTGTTGACTCCTTACACTAAGATCAATTTCTATTGTTGATACACAAATTTGGTTGTTGATTCCATTTTTCCATTGTTGATACACAAACATTGGTTGTTGACTCCCTAAACTAAGGTCAATTTCTATTGTTGATACACAAATATTTGTTGTTGACTCCTTACACAAAGATCAAGTTCTATTGTTGATACACAAATATTGGTTGTTGATTCCATTTTTCCATTGTTGATACAAAAACATTGGTTGTTGACTCCCTAAACTAAGGTCAATTTCCATTGTTGATACACAAATGTTTTTCCATTGTTGATACACAAATATTTGTTGTTAACATACAAAACTAGAAGAATCAAATGGAGAAAGTAAATTTGATGTTCACACCACAAAACATACAAAACTAGACTGTTGTCGTACTAGATTTTTTAAATCTTAACCAAAAATTGATACCGCCTTGATCCAGTACATTATTGATTAATTGGTTTAAGTATTAATGTGAGCTTAATTTTGATTACTTAATTTAATTACAAGTAATCAAAAATGCAGATAGCAAAAATTAAAAATTCCCTATTGAGGAATTTTATCAAACAGTTAATACTTACAAATAACAGACTTCAGTAAGGAACCCACATTGCATTTCCATAATTCAAACAAATATTAGCTCGACAAAGCCAGTTCTGACCATACTTTCAATCAAATTCTAACACAATACCACCAGCAAGCACACCATTTATATCATGTAAATCCTAGATGACAACAAATCCATCATAAATTATTTTTGAACAGAGGGAGAGAGATAGGATACCTGGTGCAATAGAGGAAGAAGAAGAAACTCTGTAAACCAAAAATAATCCTAGATTCCAACCTCTCCATTAACAATTCCATCATTCCAACAAAAACCAAAGACAATCTCCATCATCAAATCTATCGTTCTAACTTTTTCCATACCCATCATCACCACCACAACCTTGAATCCGTAAGATTCAATTCACGATGTTGTTGGTCGAAATTGGAAGAAGAAATCCATGATGTTCTTTGGTCGAAATTGGAAGAAGAAATCCACTTCAATTGGTCAAGATAAAAGAAGAGAAACGCGATTTCGCATAAATGCCGACCACCGCCGTCACCGCCAACATCACCAGATGTAACAAAAATTTGTGAAATCTAATAAGAAAAATCATTTGAACAGATTGAATAATAGGGATTTGATATCTTCCACCACCACTACCATCATCATCATCAAGTCCGGTAGAAAAAGAAGTGGAAAAATATGGTGATGGTGGAGGCGATGGCTGGAGAGATAAAAATTTCAGATCTGAAATTAAAACGACGGATTTTCCAAAACTTTAGTTATGTAAATGGGGTATTTGTGGGATTTTTAATAAAATCAATTTTTTCCGGAATGTGGAGGGGTATTAATATTGCTGGGAAGGTTATTTTTGAAGGCCCATCAAATATAAGGGCATTTATTCAATTTCCACGTGGATATCCACAACTTTATATAACAACAAAAAAGTGTTAGTTCAGATTTTGGATGAAATAGATGGATATTCAATTTCAGTTACCACGACATGGAATGTGCACAGAAGAATATTTTGTTTAATAATAAAAATACCCTCGGAAGATACTCTCTTTCTACCCTAGTTCTGATATCATGAGGAAAATTAAGATATCAAAAAGGAACAGAGGGGATGAAACACGGAAACAAAAGACAATGAAGAAATTTCACACTAATTACATTAGCAGTAAAAGATGCCCTTTATAGGCTACGAAACCACCACAAACAAGTAACAAGTGCACGTAGGCATAATTAACTTCTAAATATCAGGGAAACACTAACACTTGGTGCCTATACCATTGATCTGAATAACAACTTAACAAACGTCTGAATACTAACTGCCACTCACACATGACTAATTTTATTTGTTACTGAGTAGTTTGAGTTTAATCAAGGTCAAAAACTCTAACATTACTAGCACCACTTGAAGCGTTAAACAAAACCACACAATGTATCAAGAACCGTAAGCAGCATGTACGAAAACAAATAACCCGACCATGCCCAATCCACCGACCAACAGACCTTTTATGAGCTCCGAACAGGTAAACGGTTCTTTTCCGCATATACAAGGCCATTCTCGGCAATCATAACAAAAATGTGATTCCGCATCTATAAAAATAAGCAGACCAAAAAAGTTAATCGAAGAGAATTATAATTTGGATAATTTACCGTAACTTTGATATATGACATGTATCTGGATTACAAATTCAAGACAGATGTAATGAATTAGATTCAGACAAGTCAATAGTTTTATAAAGATATAGAGACATGAACAGAACCTGCAATGAATGTGGCTGCAAAAACTTTCACTGTCCTTAACTCGTTGGATGTAACGATTGCAATTTGGACATGGAACCCATTTCTTTCGTTTAACCATTTTCATGAACAGAACATCGTTTCTATCCATATCAATATCAATCGCTATGGCGCCTGTTTGACGACATTGATGGTTTTCTTTCCATGGAACCATACAACTAAAGCAAAGCACTTCCTTACAGTTTGGACAGCATGATCGTTTCAGCATAGATTTAGTTTCCACACACTCGTTCAGAATCAATTCAGAACACTTGAGGTTAGGGCAAAAACATCTTCCATAAACAAACCCTCCTTTTGATGCATCTAAAAGTACTATAGACTCGCAAAGAACACGACACCACTTCTCGAATGCTTCTTTGGAGAGGATCGAGCGACAGGATAATGCATCCAAGAGAACAGAGCAGTCGGTATTAGGGCACTTTATCTCGGACATGTTGTCGTGAATCACTCTTGTTTCGATGTACTTGGCAACACAATCTATACAATAGGGATGCAAACATCCACTCGCCTCCATGCTTCTGAATTGTTCTTCCAATTGAACTGGCTCTCTACAGATTTCGCAGGTGAAATAGTTGTTACTGCTGCTAGATGCATGGTTGTGGTTTGAGGTTTTGAAAAAATTGTTGAGAGTGTTTTGTGAAGTTTCCATTGGAAGAAGAAGAAATTAAGTGCAGAAACTATTGGATGCAAAAAACTTGAGTGTAGGGAAGTCTAGTTAATACCATATATCTATATATGTTTCTGGCTACCTGCTTAAGGCAACTTTACCTTCTTTTTCACGTAAGCGTTGTTGTTGCGTGATAGTTGATTTTGCGTCAAAGGTTGTTTGTGGCTTCCATTACCTGGATCCCACCAAAAAAGATGATACCATTTTTTTTCATGCTAAGATTTCTTGAATAGTAGTTTGTTGCTTGTGGAGATCTCTATTCATATAAAGAAATCCTTCTGGCATTAAGTAACTTTTTTTTCTTTCGGATTTGGCAATGACTACAATCCATATTGTATTACCTTTTCTTTTAAATTTATTGTTTATATATAACTACCGCTATCTAAGTTAAATTGCATCGATAGCCTTTTTACTTAACTGTAAAGACAAACCAATGTCTAAGAAAATTGATAAAAATAAATAAATAAATCAAAATGCAACATTCTTGCTTCCAGAAACTGAAGGCCAGGAAATCTAATTCCTAGGAGATGTGTGAGGCCAACCCTGAACTAACCTGGAAAAATCAATTCTATAATAGTTTTTTTTTAAATTATTAGGAATAAAATTCCTTCCAAAATAACAAATCTCCATTGTACTAATCCAATATTGCAATGGAGCTGAATTGCGGAGTAAAAACAAAGACAATTAAACTACAACCAAACATTATAATTATTGCATTTGAATTCGATTCTTTGAAACTCAATTTTGGGAATTTATTCACCCCATACTAAATTCTTAGGATTCCGATTCTTCCAACCAAATGTGATGTATGAGTCTACGTATTTTTATTGCATACGCACACATGAAATATAAAGAGATCATTCGGGCTTGTGTGGAAGGGGTAGTCGGTGTGTTACTAAAGCTATGTCGTTTGAAAGATTCAAAGAGAAAGGTATAAAATTTAGAAATCAACGCAAGTTACATGAATGATCGAGTTTGATATCTTAACCTATGTTGTAAAAGGCGCTAGGAAAGGCGAGGCGCCAAACCTATGTTGTAAAAGCCAGAGGTCAAGTGAAAAAAAATAACTTAGTTTTACTTTATCAATAACTCTTTCTTACCAACTCTCCATCACAGTTCAATAGTCTAAAATAATAATACCAAAAGTGTCTATGGAAATTTGAGTTTTTTTTTTCTACCCCTTTTTGGAGGGTTTGCCAGACTTGGTAATTCCTAGTAGCAGTTATTTCAAATTGTTCAACAGTATATTACGACATTTGTGTACTACGAAGTTATGGGTGACAGAGGCTTTTGATAAAACACGGCAAGGAAGATTATTTTCGTGGACAACTCAACAAGACTAAGAAGCAACTAACTTCACACCGGCATTTTTCTTTACCAAAAAAAGGAAGAAAAAATAGAAATTGCACAGGAAATTAAGAGGCTGTTTAAGGAAAGTTGAATAAGAGAAAAACAACGCTAATAGAATTAGGTGCATTCTCGTATAACAAGTCATGGATCAATCCATGTTATTTAACTATTCATCGGTACATTCAAGAGTATCGCCAAGTAAGTTTCTCTAACTATTTGGTGCACTCTTTCCCGCAACGACCGTTAACACAGTCATCCACTTGCTGAGGTGTGGCGGTTTTGTTGGCGCAGTTCAGCATCCCACAACCAAGCTTGCAGTAATCAGTAGCAGATGTAATAACCTTATTATATGAAAACACCGGCCGATTCTTACATTTTATCTTGCAATAAATAGCACATGGAATCCATCCTAATGGACCTTGACAATCGTACATACATGATGTCCAACACGCTGAGCTCTGCCCTGCGAGCATCCCCAACACTAAGATCACCATAAGAAAAGACATCTTCGGATTCTTGCTTCCCATTTTCTCTTTGTTGTTGACTGAGCTCTTATTTGAACTTCCTGTTTTCTCAGGGGTAGAATTTTTGTCTAAAATCTGGCTTGGAGTGCTACATGGAGGGAAATTTATAGGATTCGAGCCTAATCGACATTAAATGTTTGGATCTCAAATCATAATTTCTAGCTGTTACATCTCATGCTTCTTTCGCATAATTCTTAGGATATGCTAAAACACAGTACCCAACATGCTTTTAATGTTATTGACAAAAAATAGAGTGTATTTAATGTTCAGGTTCAGTTCCAAGCCAAGCCATACTTGGAGCACTCTACAGTACCTGGACACAACTTGTCAGTTTCATGTCACAACTTTATTTACACCTACCAAGTTGGTCAGAGACATGTTTGGCTACAACTTGAGCCATATCTGTGGGCATTGATTTAGTTAAGAACCGTGTAACATAAAGTAAACTTGCAATAAGATGCTTTAAAACCATGGTGGACAAAAACAGAAACCTTAATGAATGAACGCCAACCAAAAATGACAGTCCAAAACGAGTCGATCTAAGGCTTTATTTGTGGTTCATGGATTTATTTATTTATGGTTTTGCGTCTCTGATTTTATTCCAGAGTTGCCAACAGTGCTTATGTAATTAATCATATTTTTAGTATGCAACAACAAGATGGACAAAAATGCGAGCTAACAATTTGGGTTTGGTAATGCTTTTATTTTTCCAAAAGCACTTTCAAAACCTATATATGTCAATAATTTTGAAATTGGTGTTTGGAGAAAAAAAAATCAAAGTCTTATTATCCAAAAACTTCTTGGATTCTCAATTTTTAAAAGTAGGGAGGAGGAGCTTTTAAAAGCTACAAAAGCATAAGTTGTGGTCACCAAAATTTAATGCTTGATTTATCTTTTTTGTCCCTATTTTATTTTGTAAATGACAAAAATTACCCTTAAATATATATTCAATCAATTTTTATTTCTTATATTTTATTCTTTAAATATTATTATATTTTATTTTCAAACTATTGTATGATACCATTTCATTTAATTTGTCAAAATAAAAACAAAAACAAATTTTAAATAATTACTTAATTTTAGTTTATTTTTTTGTTTGAAAATTATATATATTTAAAATTGGTTAAGTAAAATTAATTTTTATTAATAATCATAATAATAGTAATAATCAGTAAAATTTAATATTTAATCTATTTATATTTAATAGTAAAAAAAATTAATTATTTTTAACCCCAATAAAATTGAATAAAACTATTTTAGAGATAATGTATGCCTTTGTCATTTGTCACAACAACGATGGTTGAATCTAGTATTTTACCAAACACACTTTGATTATTTTTTAATCAGCTTTAACTTTAATTAATATTTTACCAAACGTCTAGCTTTGCCTTTTTTCTCACAAAAAGACCATGTGTACGTGGCAATGAGAAAAGTGCCAAAAAAAAACTGCTGACAATACCAAACTAAGCCAACATACACAATCGTTACGGGAAGTAAACTTCTTTTCTAACAACTTAGCTAAAAAATGTGTTAATCTAGAGAGGGCCAAATTCTAATTTTTTACTCTAAACTACTATTCCTGGAGGTGCTGGAAAATGCATAACAATCATATTTTAGAGTTTGTTAAATTTTTATGGCTTTTTATTTATTAATTTCTGTAGCCCCTTGCCCCTTGGGGTTTTTGGCTTTAATAACATCGATTACCGGTGAGAAAAAAAAAATTGCGGACCTAAAAAGACAGCTCAAAACGTGTCTAATATCATGTTTGTTTACATCGGACCCGCGATCTATATCTGAGTTAACCCTTGACTCGTCGCGAGTCAAATGTCAGACCGTTCATTTTTTCATTTTGAGTTAGATCTAACTTGATCTCTGACTCAAACCTAATCCACGACTTAGACATTTAAGTTAGGTAATAAAATATACACCCATGGGACCAAATTGCGCTCATATATTTTTTAATTAGTTGAGTCAAACCTGACTCAAAACAAATATATTGAGTCAGATCTGGCTCAAGTCAGATAATTTCAATCGGATCCAAACGACTCAAATCCAAATGACTCAGATGACTCAAGAGTAAACAAACTTGATGTAAGGCTATTTAGCCGGGACCTACGGTTTCCAAAAGGACTCACCCAAAAATGAGCCCAAGGCTTTATTTGTACCAGGCATGCATATGATCTCAACACATACTACCTTGGCTTGATCGTCACCTCCTTCCATGCATTGATATGGGTAGCCTTTACAATATTTTATTTCAAGAACTCATTTCTAACCTTTAAAACTTTTGAATCGTTGATGAATGCAAGGAAATCAACAGGTGTAGAAAAAGATTGTTATGTTGAGTTTGATGATAAGTGCATGGAAGTGAACATGCGTAGAAAATATCGTAATTGCACCATGGAGCTGCCGATGCGTTGGTTGTCACGTATGAACTTGGAATATTCTTATTTATTCCTAGCCGATGCCATAATGTTTGGTAGGAAGTACTTTTGATTTGTTCCATTTAATGCAAATTGCCATATTTACACAGCATTTAAGTCTGTAATCTTTAGAAAGATGTAAGTTCTTATATCCATTTATATATATATATATATAGATCACATCCATATCTCATACACGGCACACTCTGTTTAGAGCAATAGATTCAACAACGATGGGCACTACCCCTTTGAGAAATATCATTGCTTATTTCTTCTTATTTTCGATACTAGTTTCCAAGGGTTCATCAATATTCGATCCAGTCACTGTGCAGGTACAAAATGATATTGAAGGTGATCATGTTCTCTTGAAGATCCATTGCAAATCTTTGGACGACGATTTAGGTGAACATGTGCTCAGTTTTGGTAATGAATGGGACTGGTTCTTTCGTGTTGGATTTGGTAGGACGAAGTTTTGGTGCGATTATCGGTGGTACGATAACAAAGATCAACGTTGGTATCAAGGTACCCGTGTAGTTTTCAAGGGAGGCCTATTTGATTTTGATTACAAGTACGTCAAAATTTGCCGCCGTAAATGCATTTGGTCTGCTCGTCGGGATGGACTTTATTTATGTCGTCGTGATAAAGAAGGAATTTGGGAAAAACGATTTACTTGGGATCCATAAAACTGTTGTTTTTTTCTTTATCGAAACGATGGAATAAAATGAATTAGTGTGAGTTGTGTTGAGTGAAAGCAAGAATAAATAAATTCTAGTAGTTGTTAATCTAATTAAGATATTGCACAATGAATTTGTTAGAGAAAATGCGTCCGTAAATGAACAAAGTTTGAAATACTTACGCAGCTCGATTGAGGAAAAATACATAGGATGAAAGATTGATCACTGACACTGCCGTGATCATTAAATCGAGAAAAATTAAGAGTTTCTACTGTAGAAATTCTACATAAAAGTCACGAGTAAAATTGAAAAAATATCCCAAACCCAAAAATTGGCCCAATCTTGGCATTATCTTCTCAAAAAAGTCATTATATTTTTTTTGTTCAATTTTTCTCTCTGTCCCATATATAGGAGGAATTTGGGACTTTGGTCGTTCATATAGTGATCTGAAAACAGGACCGAGTGTCCAATCAGAATGATTACTAGGTTAGGTCAATCATGTCTACTATGTGGTTCAACCGATGGATTAATTGGGATAATAGTTAAATGAATAATGCTCACTACGTGTATTAACTGAAAGTTTCCATAGTTGAAATGAGTAGGATAAATCAAATTGGTTTTAGTCTACGTTTATATCCTGGCGAGATTGGGGTATACCCAATTTTAAAGGCACACTTTTTGTGGGTTTTAGGGGGAGTCCTAATGGGTAAGTTACAAAACTATCCTTACCCATTAATAATTTTAATTACCCTAAATCAGTTTTTATTCTCTTCATTTCATCTTCTTCTCTTATTCTTCATCTTCATCTTCCATCAACCAAAGCCATATAAAAATCTTCAACTTTGATTTTCCAAAAAAATTGTTGACTCTACTAGCGAAAAGAAGACTAGAAATGATGTTTAAACTCAAACCCATCATTGTGTCGCGTGATTTGATTGTTATATTAGGTTAGAAATCGAAAATTATGATTTCTGTGTTTTTGGTCGGCAAGGTCGTAACATGCATATCTTGCTTACTTTTCATAACAGCCATGGCGGCGATCAGTAAATTTTTCAACAACCGGGGTATTTTGAATACCTTGCCGGCCAAATACGACCGGAAGGGTATTTTTTTGAATACCTCGCTAGGCCAAAAACGGCAGGAAGGGTATTTTTGAATACCTTTCCGGCCAATAAATTTTATGTCATCTCTGTATGTCAAAAAACAAAAGTCGGCTAAAGGTCGACGATGAAGATCATGCCCGACCACTTTGGTAGGCGAGGTCGGCGATGAAGATCTTGTCGGCCACTTTTGGCCTGGCATGATCTTCATTAGACGACCTTGTCGAGCTTTTCATACTTTCGAAGTGAAAGTGTTGATTTATTCTTTGATTTTGAGTATGATTTCATTTAACAGATTTGCAATCCCCTTTTTAGAAGTATTTCGGTTGTGTGCTTCATTTTCGTTGCAAGAGATATTCTCAAAAAAAAAAAATCATCAAAAATCATCCAACAAAAGTTCAATCAAAAACAAAATTTCATAACTTAAAATTCATAAGTTTTAATCTATTCAATCAATTTAAACTTAATTAATTAATCTAATCATAATTTTAGTGTTAATTAAATGAGGGCAATTTTGCCATTTTGAAAATACAAGGTTAAGGGGTGGCTTGGTTTTACTTCAAAATGACCCTATTTTGTCTTATTGGGTATACCCCAATTAGTTTGGGTATACCCCAATCTCGCCTGAGTTTATATTTAGTACACGAAGCTTTCTGGTTCAAAAACCTCGTGATCAATGGATCGAGCTCATGCCTCGTATACAAAAGAGAAAATGACTCAATTGCATAAGGATATATAAAAAACCACGGTTTGTAATGGACAAGCAAATATTAGGCGTGGGTAAAATGGACACTAAAAGTTCAAGACAAATATGTCCCTCACGTTTAATTTTTTTTTTTTACTTTTCTCTTTCCAATTTAACAATAACATATCACAAAAAAAATCATAACTTCCAATAAATCCGCTTTTAATAAAATTTATATTTTTGGAAAGAGTGTCGGATGATCTATAAAACAAGATTCATTATTGATAGTAAATACAAATAAAAAAAACCCCGAAAAAAGTAGTTAGGATGAAATTGGTTGCATCCTTACTTAAACGAAGAATAAAATATTACTCAAAAAATAGCTAAAATGAAACTGAAGGCATCCTGGTTTACAATAACAGTAGGAATTAAAGATTGTTCAAAAATAACTAGGATGAATCTGGTTGCATCCTTGCTTAAACTAGGATGGAAAGAATTATTCCAAAAATAGCTAGGATAAAACAGGATGCATCCTGACTTAAAAAAAAAAAAAAAAAAAGATGAAACTGAATACATCATGGTTTAAACTAAAATAAGAAAAAGTTATCCAAAAAATGGTTGGGATGAAACTGGCTCCATCCTACTTAAATAGTTAGGAATCAATATTAACCTTTTTTTAAAGTCTAAAATTTGAGCTATCGCCATTACCAAGTCACTAGATTCATCCTTGTAAAATGGAATAAAATATATATATCATGATGAAAATATGTTAATTGTTAGAATATCGAGGATAAAACTAGTTACATCTTGAAGAAAATATTATTTTTTTCGTGCAAATGCACGGATGAAACCATTTTATCCGGCCTTCAATATGTATAGCAGTATGATGTACATGGTTTTATCCTATCTAAAACCTATTTCATCCTATATGAGTTTGGATCCATTTTAATTTAAAATGGGGTGAACCCAAATTTTTTTTGGTTAAATCCCGGAGACATGTTGGTTTAGATGACATGTTATTTCATAAATAATTCATGCATAATGTTAGTGCGATCGATGAATTAGAAAAAAAAAATTAGTTTGTTTGAAAA
>JAJJWW010018941.1:0-67907 GCA_023531295.1 Papaver armeniacum
TCAATACTTGCTCATTTGCTCGAATATTGATCCACTATCAATATTCGCAATTTATGAGAATTGTCAATTGAGCAATACTTGCTCAATTGCTCTAATATTGATCCAATCATCAATATTCAATAATTTGTCGAATTAAACATTACTTGCTCAATTGCCGACTATCAATATTCGCATTCACAATACTTGCTCAATTACTAGAATATTGATCAAACCATCGATATCCGAAGAACGCTCGATCAATACTTGCTCAGTTGCTCAAATTTACAATATTCGAGCAATGTCTAACATGTTCCGTTGAGCATTCGATCATGCTCGATTCAACAAAACTTAGATTCACTATTTAAAAAGTCAACAACTGACTAATAAAATACACGTCTGTCATGCAGACTCCACGATTCGTGAGACTTCAATCACGTCACATGGGGATATCAATTAGGTTTTGGTCGGCTGGCTACAATGCACACGTGGATTCATCCACGATGAAAATGTGAGTAAGTCGCGGTAACAGTTGAAAAGAAGTTAGCAAAGTAGTGGTGGGCGGTTAACCAAGTTCTGGGACGACTGAACTGGTTTCACCACGTTCTTCCACTTTCCCACTCTTTCACTCAAGAAACCGTCATTAATCTGTGGATCGGTGGTTCATTATTCTTGCAATATAAATAAGTCCAAATCGAGGACAACAGAGGATCATCATCCGTCAACAACTCGATAAAACTTATTCTTGAACTCAACTTCAGTTCATCAATTTGCGTAAAACCTTCAACACATCCACAATCCTTGATCATCATTGATCCCCACAATTCTCAGCTTCCCTCCTACAGATCAACCCATCTCCCTTTCTTTATGACCGATTGACTGAACGACCATTGTCTTGGTTTAGGCCGAGAGTCCTCTGCATTGATCTCTCAAATCTAAGCACTCCCTTTGTAGTGCATCTCGTGTGAGGTTCAACAGTTTGCTCGGCGAGGAGTCTCGACCCAACATGCTCGACTCTCCACTTTCCTTAAAACCAAAGAAACCGTTTTCCCCATCCACAAAGATAACAATTTTTTCTTAACCGGAAACAATTGAATTACACACACAAATAATGGAATAAAACATCAATTGTTCCGAAATTTTGTAAAGAAAAAGCAATAAATATACTTAATAAACTCTGCTTTTCTTAAACAGAAAACGATTAACTAACAAAGTCGTTACCTCAAATTTCGCATGCTCTTCTCCAATATGTTTGCATCTTCTTCTAGGGAGAATTGATATCGAAATATCATTATGTTGTCATCCTTATGCAAAACAAAGAATAACAACAACCAACCTTTACCGAGAAAGGTTGAAAACTTAGGTTTTAACTATTGGAAGCAAAATTTGAAAACCGCGAAATACATATGCTTTTATGCTAAACCAAATGATTCAACATATTGTGACTTTTTCACATATTATTTCAATCAGAACCCCGCATGATCCTTTGATAAAGACTACCAACATGGGCTAGAACTTAATCTTCTAAATCAAAAAGTCACCCAAACCATAAGGGTTCACAACATATGAGATCGAATATCAAGGTTAGAAAACCGAAATCAAACATCTCATACACATACATTGCAATAAGATAAAGCATTCTAAATGACTGTGCTATGTAAACATAAACTATCACAAGAAAAATTATAAATCAAATAATTTAATTCATAATAAGAGATAGTATTATTCATAATAGACCTAATACAATCATTGAAAGAAATCAAAAATTGATGTCTATTTTCCCGCAACTCGCACCCTTCAAAGTTTTGAGTTCTCTTGCGCTGATGGGATGACTCTCCAAATTCCATGAAGAGATCCTTGATTTGAAGCTTAATTCCTCAACCTTCAGGAATTAGGTTCCTCCTCGTTTATCCTTTTGAGAGTAAATCTAGTTGCTTGAGAATTTGAGCTTGAACTAGTAAGGATTTTTTCAAGACTACGTTTTATCATCAAAACTTTCAACTTTTTTCGGCACAAATTCGAG
Source organism: Papaver armeniacum (assembly GCA_023531295.1). Classification (NCBI taxonomy): domain Eukaryota; kingdom Viridiplantae; phylum Streptophyta; class Magnoliopsida; order Ranunculales; family Papaveraceae; genus Papaver; species Papaver armeniacum. The sequence goes on from JAJJWW010018941.1 coordinate 2,000, forward strand.
CCATCTTGTAAAATACTTTTTTCATAATCGATCATACATGATGAAAGATTCATATTCATAGGAAGCATATCCGTTTCCATTAAAACTAAGATGACCAAAAGAGTCACAAAGCCATTTTTTTTCAAAGATACCTTCGAAATTTTTGAAGAAATCTTTGCATAATAATTTGATTTGTCCATGATTCTCGGTTTTGTGACCGAAAACGTAAAACACTCATATAAAATCGAAACTTATATATATCAATAGTTTCTAAAAAACTTGTTCATTGATTATGGAAATCAAATATTCTCCCTTAATAGAAAAAAACCGATTTTTTTAATATTAAGGATTTTAGGAAAGTGCGCTCCTGTGAATATCTTCATAATTCTCGCAAGTTTTGAACTATTCCACAATTTACACTGAATGAGATAGATTAAGTATCTGAATGAGTCAGTGTATTTCTCCCAGATACTAAGTATCTGAATGAGATAGATTAAGTTTCCTACGGTTATCAGAGAATTTCTTCTTACCTCATTTATTAAGAACCTAATTTTTTCTCGACGATAAACCAAATGTATCATTGAAATTACTATCATCAAGATATTTAGGATTACCTTAAGTGTCGATAACTGAGTCATTCTTCACCTTCCTTCCGATTGAGTTCCTTGGTCTTCTTGGAATCCACTTCTTAGTCTTCTCGATCCTTCTTTCTTTGTGATGAACTACACCCGGTTGAGTTCTTTCGAGAATCCTTTGATTTAGAAGGATCAGGTGTACGCATTCTTTCTTTAGAAGATGATCTCATGTTATAATTTAGACCTGAGAATTTTTTTACAGAGTTCAAATAAGAAAACCGTTCACAATTCTTAACAACACGACCTTTGTTTCCACAATGAAAACATCGACACGATGACCCCGATGATATGAAGAATTCTTGATGTGAGTGGTTTATCTTGTGATTCCCTACTAATTTCTTTGTACAAGATGAAACCCATTTTTAGTGTTCTTATTTTCTATATTATTCTTTTCCTCCAAGAGAATCGAATGATCAGGATTTTTGTACCTTCCCGGAAGGGGATGTCCAATCGGTGTTCGGACATTAAAGAACACAGATCATTCTTCGAGACTTTGACATGTTCAAAAAGTCTTTATCTAAAAATCATATGAGATCTTTATGCGTAGGATTATCAGTTCTGCGCTTTTTTCTTAATCGGCTTCATTTTTTTCTTGATCAATACTTTTCCTTAGTTTTGCTTCTAAGGCTTGGATCTTCAAGGAAGAATTGCTCTTCAAGGAGTCTAGATCATTTTTACATGATGAAAGATCACGTTTGAGTTGATCATTTTCGTGATTTCATATGACATAAGTCTTCAAGAAGTTTTCCTTCCCTCCCATGCTTTGAGTACAAGTGTAGATCATTCTTCACATCTTCAAGTCTTCGCAATACTTGTAATGTCTCATATCCCGATACTTTCAAGCTAACATATCACAGTTTAACTCTAGTACATAATCAGCGACTCTTAACATGAGTTTTGATTCACTAAAATATGACAACCAAACTTGACATACCAACGCTTGGTTGGTCTAACCGAGCCATGCTTCTTAACACCCTCCCCTTTGTCAATTTTAGTGATAAAAACTCTTATCATATGGATAAACAAATTACAATCATTCATTACAATCCGCTTGATTCCCGACCCAACAAAGACAAAGGAATCTTACATTCAATCCTTGAAAATGTCACTGTTGACATTATAATAACAAAGCTATTACTCCCCCAAGGAAGATAGGTAGATATTCAATCCGCACATCTTTGTTATACCAATCATATGACATATTACTCCCCTTAGTCTATGCTTTCACTCTTTAGATTAGATAAAAACATTCAAGTACCAATGTTCTTTTCCCTAGCGATGCCAATCAATATAAATGTAGTAGCGGGATTTCCCACACTACACCCCTCACTATATTTTGTAGATCTAAATCATATTAATCACCTAAATTTCAAATATAAGTGCTTAGAAATTTAAATAGACACATAAGATTTTTACGTGGTTCGATCAATGTGATCTACATCCACGGTTCTCACTATGATTGTTGAGGTTACATAAGAATTACATTTACAATCTCCATTAATGGATAATTTGTAGAGCTCTAGATCTAATTATTTGGGGAAGAAGATGATAAAGAAAATAAATCTCTCCCTAAAAATATCTCTCTCCTCCTAAAAAATGTCCTCTCCCCATTATCCCCCCTTTCTCTCTCCTGCTCTCCTCTTTATATAGGTGTTTACATAATGGATGACAGCTCACATACAGCTCATATTCTCGTGACCCCTTTAATGATTTCAAGCTCTTGCTACCTTCTCTCGGAGACATTCTCTCGAGCCCTGCCGCTTCTCTCGAGACATTCTCTCGAGCCTGCTACCTTCTCTCGAGACACTCTCGCGAGTCTTGCTACCTTCTCTCGAGACACTCTCGCGAGTCTTGCTACCTTCTCTCGAGACACTCACAGTCTTGCTACCCTCTTCGAGACACTCGCGAGTCTTGCTACCCTCTCTCGAGACACACTCGCGAGTCTTGCTACCTTCTCATGAGTTATGAAAAATAACGAATCTCGCACGCTAAGAGAATATGTTGTGCGATATTTGAATCCTACATCTTGCCTCTTTTCCTTGAATATTGCTTGAAGAGCGATCTTTAAGGAAAATCCGTTATTGATGTAATCTTTGATCTTTGTTTGACGAAGGAACGAGCGGAAGAATACTGGACTTGAAAAGTACGTGCTTGCCTCTATTCTTTAGCGAAGTTCAAGCTTTGAGAAGTATATATGAAGTATCGTTTCTGAATTATGCGAAGTATGAAGTATCCATGAAGAAGTATATGAAGTACTTAATCCTCGAAATATATAAGAAGTATGAAGTATCCTTTGAGAAGTATAAGAAGTACTCAATCCTCTAAATGTAAGAAGTATTGCGAATCCATCATGCGAAACTCGCTCCATGTTCTTTGCCTCATGCTATGTTTCTATTCTTTCGCGAAGTTCAAACTTCGTAAGTGGATAAGAAATATTAATCCTTGAAGTATAAGAAGTATTGCCTGTTCATGCGAAGTCATTATTCCATTTTTGGTGAGGATTCTTGTTGTTCATTGGTAAACATCTTCCTTGAAATGATTCTTCTTGAGAAAATAAAGAACATTGCCGAGAAAATAAAGAACATAAAATGTTTTTCAGAATCCATTGTTGCCTCTCGTTTCTTTATCTACGAAGGTAGAATCATTGAAAAAAGTGTTGAATGAGTGAGTTATTTCTTCATTCTTATCTTTCCTCTATCTCCTCGCGTTGTGCTCATGCGATAGTATAATCTCTTCATTCGCTTTATGTTGAATTTTATCATCACGACAAGATCGCAGGGCGTCTTTACATTTTCATGCAATGACCCATTGACCTTGCCTTATCATTTTTGTGGACTTCCAAGTTAGACCTCCCAATTAGAGGTCCTCCCCGCCACCTTTCATCGCGATTAAAATCGCAGGACGCCTTTACACTTGCATGTAAAGACCCATTGATCTTGCCTTATCATTTTTCAAGTATTTTTGCCTCTCAGATAGATGTTTGCCGCGACAATATGACAGCCTAAATATCCTTATGAACATGGAGCCCCATGACATTGCATGGCTGCGGCACGAAATCGCAGACGTCCGTACACTTTCGTGTAAAGACCCATTGATCTCATCTTGCCCTCGCGTTATTATTGCCTCTTCAGGATCATTGCACAAATATGACAAGCCTAAGTCTTCTTGCGAAAACAAAGCCTCATGACATTTGCGTCTGTTTGACACTCCCTAATGGAGAGCGTCGCCTATCATCTCAGTTGCCCGCCTTCAAGGAGGCGAAACATCGGCCATACAAGACTAGCTCCTCCCATCCTGGCCTTAACAACAACCCGTTGTTTCGCAGCCTCTTATCCCTTATACCTAGGGGTTTATGGTTACGAGACTGCACCTAAGTGGAGTTTTCTTCATGCGAGTGCAACATATGCCAAGACTTGCCAAGAATGGCCAGGGTAGGTTCATCCATCCGGGCACTCGGCTCAACCGTGTATACCTCGGCGCCTTGAGCATACACTGACTCCTAAGAAGAGACCCCTGGCCGCCCAACCCGGTATAACCTACATATATAGTTGGGAATCCAAGGTACACTCCTCCGGATAGGCTTTCATGGGCCCCAAATTTCCATGACTCAAAGTCAGAGCTTGTAATTTTCCCCGAGCCATGTCGAGAGATACCCCCTTATATGACGCACTTTAGGTCTTACATTTGCCTCTTACGAAATGTTATTCGCGAACCAGGTGTACGCCATAAAGGTTCGTCCCATTCACTCACTCAATCATTTTTGTCAATTCATTCAATCATTCATTTTGATTATCTCTTCTCATTATCTTTGCGAAATTATCGCATGTCTTCATTCTTTCATTCATTTCTTCATTTCCTGTCATTTCTTTCATTCATTCTCATAATATCATATCATTTGCGATTTGTCTTTGTTGTTGTCTCGCGAAGTATATGATTTGCTTCATAACCTATCATCCTTGAAATGTATGAACGTCGCATAAAATATAAATATCTCGGCAAACAAAAGAATTTGGGAAATGAGATTTGAACCCTTGACCTGCCTCTTGCATATTCCCGCACCATACCAACTGTTCTAACCTTTTCTAAGTATCTTCGCGAAATAATCAAGAACTCTCTTTTGTGCGAACTAACCAAAGACGTGTGCTGAAAGAAATACATGGTGTTTGTGAATTTACTTCATTTCTTCGCCTCTAGGATTTCGAAATTTTGCTAAAACTAAGTCTGGAGGGATTCGATCTTGATTTTCAAGCGCATTTGCCACCCCCCGAACCATCTCGTGCCGACTTGTGTTTCGTCATTTGCGGTAAACTTCGCACCATTTATTCTTTTATATTTGCTTATTACATCTCCACCTAATTTTTTTTTTTTTTTTTTTTTTTTTTTTTTTTTGAATAGACACATAAGATTTTTTACGTGGTTCGATCAATGTGATCTACATCCACGGTTCTCACTATGATTGTTGAGGTTACATAAGAATTACATTTACAATCTCCATTAATGGATAATTTGTAGAGCTCTAGATCTAATTATTTGGGAAGAAGATGATAAAGAAAATAAATCTCTCCCTAAAAATATCTCTCCTCCTAAAAATGTCCTCTCCCATTATCCCCCTTTCTCTCTCTGCTCTCCCTCTTTATATGTGTTTACATAATGGATGACGGCTCACATCGGCTCATATTCTCGTGACCTTTTAATGATTTCGCAAGCTCTTGCTACCTTCTCTCGGACATTCTCTCGAGCCTCGCTGCCTTCTCTCGAGACATTCTTCGAGCCCTGCTACCTTCTTCTCGAGACACTCTCGGCGAGTCTTGCTACCTTCTTCGAGACACTCTCGCGAGTCTTGCTACCTTCTCTCGAGACACTCTCGCGAGTCTTGCTACCCTCTTCGAGACACTCTCGAGTCTTGCTACCCTCTCTCTCGAGACACTCTCGCGAGTCTTGCTACCTTCTCGCGAGTTATGAAAAATAACGAATCTCGCACGCTAAGAGAATATGTTGTGCGATATTTGAATCCTACAATAAATATCAATGCCGCATCAATTGTTTACTCCATATATTTCTCCCCCTTTTGTCACAAAATGACAAAGAAACAAAAAATAAAGGACAACACGAAAGAATCTTACAAATCTCGAATAGACTTGTAAACCTCAGTAGAGTTAGGCACCAGGTTCCACACATCACGTTTCCCGATAACCAATATCAAAACCGAAACTACAAGTAGTATTATTTTGATATGTTACCAAGGAAACAATTGCCCGAAATAATTTTTCCAATTTATTTTAGCAAACCAAAAAACAACTAAGCATATTAGTCCTTTGCTAAACCGATTGTTCAAAAACAACCTTTTAACTAGCATTTCTTGTTTAGGCATTCAGTAGACTTGAATAACCGAAACCTCACTTCGATAAGTCTAACTAAGATCGTAATTAACTTATTTTATCTTATCCTAATCGAATTGGACTAAACAACTCGTTCCATAAACATATTATTTCGTTAAGCCATAAATAATTCATACAAACAAAGAATAAATCAACTTCGCATAATTATTCACCTCAACCGGAAAGCAATTGAAAAACAACATAGACATTATAAGCATCGTAATCAGAGACCGTAATTTTGTAAGCCTCAAACGATTGATACCATACAAAAGCAAGATAAAAATAGTTTTTCTTAACCTAACCAATTGAATCACACACACACATCAATTGTACCAAAATTTTGTAAGCCTAAACAATTGATACCACATAATTAAGCAAGATAACAATAGTTTTTTTCTTAACCTAGAACCAATTAAAACACACATCACACACACATCATGGAATAAATATCAATCAACCGAAATTTTGTTACAAAAGCAACAAATATATATAATATAAACTCAAGGTTTTCTTAAACAAGAAAATAATTAACTAACAAGATTGTTACCTCAAATTTCGCATCCACTTCTCCAATATGATCGCATCTTCGTCTGTGGAGAATTGACATAAAATATCACCAAGTTGTCATCCTTATGCATGAACAAAGAATAATAACACACCTCAACCTTTACGGAGAAAGGTTGAAAACCGGTTTTTAACAATTGCAAGCAAAAGTTGAAAACCGTCAAACACATATGCTTTTATGCTACACCAAAACCGATTCAACATATTGTGACTTTTTCACATATTGTTTCTATTAGAACCCCCATAATCTTTTGATAAAGCCTACCTACTAGGCTAGAACTTAATCCCGCTAAATCAAAAAGTCACCCAAACCATGAGGGTCCACAATATATGAGATCGAATATTAAGGTAGTAAAACCAAAATCAAACATCCCATAAACATACATAGCAATAAGGTAAAAGAAATTAAGCATGTGCTATATAAACCAAAAATATCACAAGAAAATTACCAATCAAATAATTTTATTCATAATAGACCAATACAATCAATGAAAGAAATAAAAAATTGATGTTTACTATACTAGATTAAGTATTACAAACAAATAAGTTAATTTCTAGTAACCTTCGACATGTGCTTTTCAAAGATCATCTTCAATTTCTCAAATTTTTCAGATCTTCATCAACAACATCACGACCGATATCTCGGATTGCACCACAGTACCTTGGTTATGTTCACGAGGATAAAGCATTAAACTTTGATTAATATTCCTAGAATACTCCCTATTACCGATTCCAAGTTTAATCGGTTTCCTTTGGTTACTTGATAACCGATTCTTAGTAGTGATGCATGTCTATGATGAGTTTCGATGGTACTCGAGGAGGACTTGTCGAAGATTGATAATATCAACCTTAGCATCCAAATCTGCTTTGGACAAAGAGATGAGTCATATCATCCTTTTCATTGCCTGTATTTTCACAACCAGATTTCTTGGCATTATCAAGATGAGTATTATCCTTAGAAGTTATTCCACTCAAGGCTTTCATAAGTTGTGCTTGAGATCTGGTTTGAGAATACATCCTTTAGTATAAGTTCTCGGACACACGTTGAGTACAAATACTTGAATACCTTTAACACATTCCAAAAAGATATCAGCCTTAAATAAATAATTGACAAGATTTGAAGAGATTTTCGCATCTTAATATGTTAAGCAAAGAAACACAATATACTCCAAAGAGATTTTCTCCAAAATAGGTATGGAAGATACTAACTTATCCTTTTTACACAAGTTTTGTAAGATAACCTTTTCTACACTTAAAGATGATTAATATATCCTTAAGGTAGATCGTATAATCTGTCTATATTGAACAAGAGATATTAGTAGGATACCAAACTGCCCATGTATGTGTGCTTCCTTACATCAGAAGATTGGGCAAAGTAAGGATGCACATTCCAATGCGGTTACGCAATGGATGAGGATAATCCTCATCATACATCACAGGGGAAGATCTTTCTCCCTTTTGAACATGATCATTTTCTTCTTCGTGGGTTCTAAACCCATCCTCTTTGTTAAGGGAATTGCGAGATACAATCTCCTTAATTACATCTTGTGCCCAGGATGCAGTATGTTCCTCGAACTTGAACCCGTTTTTGTCTAGATCTCGCCCGATTGACAGTTTGCTAACGTCTCTTGTTCAAGACGTTCTATATGTCCTCTTTAAGGTTTTAATTCCTTCTCGGAAATGTTTTTAAATACTTGTTGGATATATCTCCGACATGTTACAAGAAGGTAGTTTCTCAATAAGGACCTTATTCCTTATCTCGGAGTGTTCCGGTGATTGAGTAAGAATTTGACACTCTTTATTCTGTTGATGAACTTCATTGCATAAAGCTAGTTTTTTGTTCTCATAATCTATCGGATTATTTTGAAGACTAAGTGTTTCTCGCTTTCCTTCACATATTCTTACATTCATTTGAACGATAAGTTCTAGGACATCATCTAGACTATCAATGTATTTGACCTTTTAAAGAAATTTTTTCAATATGTTTGAAAAAACTTTCTATCACCTTTTACGAAATTTAACTTTGGGTAGACAAGAGAATCAAATCTCTTTTCGACGATTTTTCACAATGAATTGGAGACGAGTCCAAGCCATGTTTCGTGAGTTTCGAACTCACTCTTTTGTCGATCGTAAACCCGATCCGCAATCAAAATATTAGTCATAGACTTTTTCTTTGATTTTTGAAAAGACTTTCGAGGCCAATTTCCATTGGTTTTCCTTGAGATCTTATTCTCATTATCTTGACTTACGTTAACTGAACCATCCTTTGGATTCATTCTTATAGGTTGGATCGCACCAAACCGCATTGTTAGATCTTTTCGTGTTTTGCCTTCTCGATACCAATTGAAAAGGCGAGGTACCCAAATATACCTCAAGCTAAAACTTTTCCTACCTATAAGTCCTTTCTCCGAGTGATTGTCTATGGACTGAGTCGAGACAATACAACTAATCAGTTCACACTTCGTGTGATCGTCCATGGATACGAGATCGAGACAATACAACAACGAAGTATGTTTACTTGATACAAAGGTTCTGGACTTAACCAAACACAATAGGATTGCTTATCAAGTAAATAATAATTAACGTTTGTGTGATTTACTTTAATTATAATAAAACAATTATAATGCGGAAAATAAAAGTAAATGACACGAAAAGATTTTGTTAACGAGGAAACCGCAAATGCGAAAAAACCTGGGACCTTGTGTGAATACTCTAAGGATTAAGCTGACCACACAAAATTACACCTAACTTCGTATAGTTGAGACCAAGTAACTAACCCTATAGTTCACTTAGTTCCGTCTCGTATTCCCACGCCTCCGACTTGTGAATAAGTCACGTACTTGGAACAATTCCTTTGGTTCGTATTCCAAACGATAAAGGAACAACAAATCTGTTTGGTATCAACTCTATTCAACCAAGTGATATGAGTCGGACAAAGGCTCTTATTTTTATCTTAACATAAACTCCTTCGTCGGGTCCTTAGATCTATCTGATGTTCAATCACCCAAAGGTAATCGTTTAAGATTAAGCCAATCAATACCTTTAATCACAAGGAAATGTATTGATGCCGATCTACTTAATTAATCAATCCAATCTACCACAAGGATAAACCGATTATTAATTGGATCCTCTTTTACCGAAACAAGTGTTGTGCACACCAAAGATTATAAAATCCAAGTCAGATCTTCAATATCTTCTTTGTCTTCAAATCTTCTTAAATCTTCAATAAAAACCTGCACACAATCACTTGAATCTCTTGTGATCAATCACGCACAGAACGGAGTCTGTTAACAATGGATTATCACAAGATCGTCTTTAGAACTAACAATAAGTCTAAAGATCCATGTCGAAACTCTGAACTAGTTTGAGTGAATCTTATATCAGAAGAGAAGATTCTCAAGAATAAACAAACTAGGTGTAATCAGATTTCAACCACCGTTAGTCAATCAAATCAATCTAAAACAAAGATAAACCGCAATTATCTAGTTTCCCACCAACGGGTCGCGCTAGAGCTTCTCAATCCCAAACAAGACTTTAAATTGAGCGGCCGTAAGAGATTTCGCCTAATTAGGTTACTCTCCTCTACGAATAGGGCGGCTACACCAAGAACAATAACAAAAACTAAATCATGTTGTTACGAAGGATTAGTTTGCTAGAAAGGCAAACTTCGTGTATTTATAGACAAGGAAGTTTGGACACAAAGGAATTTCCAAAACCGAAAATATTCTCAAGATATTCATAAAAGCACAGATTCGGTTTTCATAATTCCTGGAAATGCTCTGTCCAAAAATAACGATCGAAATCTATCGTAAAATCTTATTAGTAAATGCACATTACTAATTCTGTATGTAGGATCAGAATATCGCGACAACAACAGTTCGCGAAGACAACGGATAACAACATTGCGAGTAAGTCGCAGAAGGTTAAATATAAATGACGCACTGAATGACAATAGGAGGATATGAAACCTGGCGAAAGTTAAGAAGTGTCGCGAGTATGAATATTTGTACGTTTGCGACACTTCGCGAGACATTCCCGAAAATAAAGGACAGCTTAGCTGTCATTCACTATGTATTACCCTATATAAAGGGATGAGCGAATTTGTTGAAGGGGGGTTCTTTTTGGATTAGAGAGCAAGTCATTAGGAGGGAGAAACAGAACGAATGTTAGTAAGATCTTAAGTGTAATTCCATTTTCCTGTGTAAACATTTCTAAGAAAATTATTAATAAATAATCATAATTGTTCATCTATTATCTTTGGAATGGATTAGTTAAACAAAATATAGTGAGGGGTGTATTGTGGGATTTCCTGCAACTACATATTGGCGCTAGAAACAGGCAGTGAAGAAAGAAAAAAGGAAATCAGAATCATTCAAATCAAGAAAATGAAAGAAAAAGAAAATGTTAAATTAGATGAGACAAGGGAGAAAGATATGGAGTACAGTTCGGACACAAAGACAATGATTGATGAGTTTCATGAAAATATCAAAGGAAGAATACACAAGCGTGATTTTGAAGGAAAGAAAATCACAGATAGAGAGGTGACATTGCCTTTAAGAATGGGAAAAGCAAAGGATAACATTCACAAACTTGAGAAATATCCAAAGAAAATTTGAATCACACATCTCCACCGGTAATCACAATAAACGCTGCAAAGGAGAAGAATTAGTAAAAGCAACGCAAACATGGACAAGAATAGAACTTTAATCGATCACGAAGCTTGGTGAATATCATGTTTTATCATGCTTACAAGAAAATGGGATATAAAGATAAAGAAATGATTCCTACGGCCTACAATATCCATGGTTTTGGTAAATCCATAACAAAGGTTAAAGGAGAGGTAAAAATACGAGATTACGTTGGGAGACATCGAGACACGAGTAACCTTGTGTGTAGTAGATATGGAATCGCCATACAACGTATTGTTTAGGAGACCATGGGTACATGCAATAAAGCGAGCATCAACATTTCATCGTTAGTGTATCAAATTTCCCACACCAACTGAATCGGCGAGAGATTAGAGGAGATGTGGGTAAAGGAAGAATATGTTATCAAATTGAAATCAAATATCATGAAGAGCAAGCAAAGAAACGAAAGTATCGCAGAAAACTGGCGAAAGCAAACTAAAAAAGAAGAAGAATTTAGAGTTTACATGATAAGAGCAAAGGAAGGAAAAGGGATACCTAGCGAAATTTCGGGAGAAGAAAATGAACTCGCGAAAGAGTTGAAAGGACCAACCCCTATGGGAGAATCGCAAGCTAGTTACGTCGCAAAAGAGCAAACGAAAGAAGTGAATAGGAACTAATGAAGAGCCCAAAATGTTGAAGATTGGGACTAGTATGGAAGCGGATGAGGAAAAAAGGACATGTATAGAGTTCCGCGAGACTATAAGGATATCTTCGCGTGGAACATGGATGATATTCCTGTATAGACCCATCGATAGCTTGTCACGAGATCGAAATAGATAAAAAGATGAAGCCGTTCAAGCGAGAATTAGAAAAATCGCAAATGCCTTATCACCCCCAAATAGAAGAAGAATTTAAAAATGCTAGATGCAGAATCATCGGCTGACAAAGTATCCCGAATGGATAGTGTAGGATCGTAATATCGCAACAAACAAGGTTGCGGGATTAATAAACGACAAAGATCGCGAAGGAGTCGCAGAGCTAAAATAAACGACGCAATGAATAACGACAGGCAAAACATAAAGAAGACGCGAGACTTGGCGAGGTTAGGAGAAGTGTCGCGAGAGCGAATGTTTGTGCATCTGCGACACTTCGCGGGACATTCCCGAAAATAAAGGATAGCTTAGCTGTCATCCACTATGTATTACCCTATATAAAGGGCTGAGTGAATCTGTGGGGGAGGAGGAGATCTTTTTGGAATTGTTAAGCAAGTCAATAGGAGAGAGAAAGTTTAAGAGTGTTTTAATTTCTAAGTGTAATTCTATTTTCCTGTGTAAACATTTCATGGACTCAATCAATAAATATTCTTGATCTTACATCTTTCAATGGATTAATTAAGCAAAATTGAGTAAGGGGTGTAGTGTGGGAAATCCCGCAACTACATATGCGCTAGAAACAGGGACCTAATCTTGTTGGTTCAAGAAAGTTTAGAAAAAACAGCTACTGTTGGTGATGAATTCAATTGGATCTATAAACTTTAAGAGAAGTTTCCATGAAAAGTAGTTATTGTTCATACTTTTTATTTAGATCTATAAAATTTGGGTTCAAAATGGAAGTTTTATGGAAGAAATCACACTTTCTGTGGGAGAAAACACCACAACAATTCAAGGACATGAAAAGAGGAAGAGAAAAAATAGGTTGATGTGATGAAATTCAAGGAAGAAAGCTAATTTTTTAATGGAAGATTTCATATTCGGGGAGAAAAAGAAAAGAGGAAAATTGTTGAAGGAAATAAAGGAAAAATGAAGAAAAGGATAAGAACAAAAACGTCGTGAATTTTATCACAAATAGGAGCTCGCACAGATGGTTTGAGTTGGAGCGAAGAGGCTTGATGTCGCAAGATCAAATCTCGCCGCTCATATTTTTTTCAAATATTTTTGAACTTTCAAGAGGGGAAAAAAATGGAATAAAGCTATAGCATTGTGTGTTTCCTTAGCGAGCAAAGTAGCCCAGATGGTCACTCGCGAAGAGAATAAGCTTGGGGTTGCGAGTTCGAATCCCACCTTTTACATATTTTTGAACTTCCGAGAGCGAAGTGAATAAAGTTATAGTATTGTGTGTTTCTTTCACAAACAAGAGCTAGCACAATTGGTCACCTGGCGAAGAGTATAAACGTAAGGTCGCGAGTTCGAGTCTTACCCTTCGCGAAGAATTTTTGTCATCTTTTTCCTTGAATATCAAAGGGTGAATATAAGTCATGTATTAGCATTTCCCGATCCTTTCGCACAGGAGGAGTAGCACAATTGGTCACGAGCGAACAAGAGGAGCTTAAGGTCGCGGGTTCGAATCTCCCACCTCGCAAAGAATTTTTGCTTCGCAAAGAAGGGAAAAATGGATAATTTCAAAAGTTGTTTCATTCTTTTCGCAAACAAGAGGCAAAGCACGTTGGTCACCTCGCGAGGTTAATGAGTTCATGGTCGCGAAGTTCAAGTCCCATTGAACGTCCATTTTTTGCATGGATTTTTCAAACAAGAGATCTCGCAAGAAGAAAGTAGGTGATTATCTCGTAAACACTTCGCAGCAGGCATGGCTAGCACGGTTGGTCGAGGCATGAATGTGAGCGAGAAGGTCGCAGATCAATTCTTGCTCTGCACACTTATTTTGTTATGAGAAATTTCGCATGCACTTTGCTTATCTCGCAAAGAAGAAAGTTGATGATTATCTCGCAACTTAAACTCGCAAATGAGGGTTAGAACAGTTGGTATGGTGTGAGAATATGCAAGAGGCAGGTCAAGGGTTCAAGTCTCACTTCTCACATTTCTTTTGCTGCGCGAGATCAACAACAACAAACCACAAAAGCTAAGTACCACTTTCCTTAAACATTTTACTTACAAAAAATAAAATATTTTTGATTTGATTTACAAAAGGCGAGATAATCGCAGAATTACAAAGATTTCAGAACTACAAAGATTTCACGATTACAAATATTACAAAAGAGAAACCGAGAACAATATCTCGCAAAGATCAATTTATATATTTCCCTTAAATACTTGCTTTGTTTCAAATGAGAATGATATCCAACATGGAGAGTAGTAACGGGCAAACCTTTATGGCGTACACCCTAGTTCGCGAATTTACCCTATGATTTCGCAAGAGGCAATGTACCTAAAGTGCGTCATATAAGGGGGGTACCTATTAGGATCATTTCCATGAAGGATGTTTTATCGGATGAAATGAAATGAGTTATACAAACGAAATCAAAACAAAGAAAAATGATTTGAACTTGAAATTAAATAAATATCTTTGATAAAAGAAATGTGGAATACTAATCTAAATTTTTATTTGCATTACTAAAGATAGCATGAGGCAAAGAACATGGAGCGGGAGTTTCGAATGATGGATTCACAATACTTCTTATATTTAGAGGATTAAGTACTTCTTATACTTCTCAAAGGATACTTCATACTTCTTATATATTTCGAGGATTGAGTACTTCTTATACTTCTTCAAGGATACTTCATACTTCGCATACTTCAAGAGATAATACTTCTTATTCACTTCGCAAAGCTTCTGAACTTCGCAAAAGAATAGAGGCAAGTACGTACTTTCCCTTTTAAATTTAACTAATCGCTTTAAACGAATGTACCTTGATTCCGAAGGAAAAGATTAACAGAGATTGACGTAGAAATTGGAAGGAATTTGGATTAACAGAGAAAAGGTTTGGAGAAGATACTCAAGAATTCATTGGAAAAGAAAAATGGCTAGAAGAAGAAATGTACAAGGGCAACCAACGATTGTAAGAAGAAGTGGGAGACTTGCTGGAGAAAGGAGGAATGAAACAGGAGAATCGTCAAGGATGAATATGAGAAATGATGGAGAAGATCAAAATCAGCCACCGATCTCCCAAAGAGCAAACGCGGCTGTGGATTATGATAGAGTAAGTGTGCATACTTGGAGGTCTCGATTCGAAGACGAGAGGGAAGAGGAGCAAAGAAATTTGGTGAACAATGGACAAGGAGGAGGCGAGAAAGGAATGAATGGAGAAATGAATCCAGGAAACGAAGAAATCGCAGCGTTAGAAAGATTGAGACAAACAATACACGAAGAGAGACGACTAGAGGAAGAGGAACGAGCAAACTTGACAAGACAGAATCATGAATTGAGGATGGAAAATATGAGATTGCAAAATAGGAGATCAAGAAGTAGCGTGAGATCAAGTTCAAGATCGAATAGGGAAGAAAGAAGGAGAGTTTTACCAACAGAAAGTACCGAGGAAGAAAACCAACAAGAAACACAAAATCCAAGCACGAGCATGGCGAGAGAAGAGGGGAAATGGAAGATCGTTATATTCCTCACCCAAAATCTTCAAAATGAGCGGAATAGGGAAAATCAAGGAAACATGCAACTCCAAGGGCCGAATGACCCAGCTGAAGGGAGAATAATCTTGCACGGGAGAGAAGAATTGAGAAGAAACCGAGAGATCGAGGATGACATTGAGAGACACTACATTGAACAAGCGCGGTTAGCTCGCGAGAGAGAAAGGATAAGAGCAGAAATGGAAAATCAAGAGATAGAAGAGGCAATCCGGCAGAATAACCATGACAACCGCGAAAGAAGGAGGGAACAAAATCGTACCAATAGAAATATTAACGAAGAATATGAGAGGGTGCAGATGAGAGCTGAGAGACAGCCAAGAAGAGAGAACAACCGATATAATGGCGTGCGAATTGACGAAAGAAACGAAGAAGAGCGTCGCAGGGAAAGAAGAGGAGAAAATAACGAGCAGGAAGGTCAAAATAGGCACGAGCGAAGAAGGAGAGAGGCAGAGCTGAAAAGACCAGTAGAATCAAATTCTGAGGCAAATGAACAAATCTTAAGAGAACTGGCTGAAATGAGAGGATTACTAAATAGTAGAAGGGAAGGAGGAAGGAGACAATTAGACGAAGCCATCGCAGAAGCCGCGAAGAATCCCTTCACACTAGAAGTATAGATGGGAGGAATACCTCCTAAGTGCAATTTACCTGCATTAACCAACATCTTTGATGGAACAACCTCATGTGGTACAACATATCAAGGCTTATATGAGATGTATGTTACACGGTGGGAGAATCATGATGCTATACTATGCAAATATTTCGCATCAAGCCTAATAGAGAAGCACTAAAATGGTTTGAAGGTCTGCCAAGGAACACAATCACATCATTTAACCATTTACAAGCCACATTCCCTGGGAGCATACATAAGCAATGACTCTTCGCGACTGTGTATTGAAGATGTATTCTAAGTTGAAACAAAGGGTTGGCGAGAGCTTAAGGCAGTTGACAATAAGATGGAGGACCATGTGTAGCGAAATGGCAGGATCGGGTTGAGGAAAGATATCTCATCCTCTCATTTGTGAATGCTCTCTTCGCGACTAACTTGTTATACATTCAAATTTTTAGAATCAAAAATACAATCACGATGGCGTAAGCTGAGAGTTACGGGAAGAATATATTGCCTTAGAAGAAAGACAGAATGAAATGAATTCTTATCCAGTCGCGAACACAATCTCGAATGTGCGAAACGCAAGCTTGTTGCCTCAATTCATAAATACAAAGTGGCGAGCACTTCGCAAGGGCAGCAAGCAAGGAAAGCTGATGAGGGACAGCAGAAGATAGTAGCCATGGGAAGCCACGATCAAGAAGAGTTTGAACGAGAAAGGAACTACTACAACCGTAATGACAATAATAAGATTCAGAGGCTAGATCATGAGCAAGAAACTTACGGTGGACGAAGGCAAAATAACCGTGGAGGGCGAGAGAAGTCTGAGAATAGTATGGGAAGAGATTAAGATGCCTCCACCGAATGCTAGTGTGGAAAAGATCTGGGAAGCTATACTTGTGATGGAAAATGTACCAAAGACCTTGGAACGTGGGGAATGGAACCACCGCCAAGCGATAGAAGTCATGAGTTTTGTTCTTACCATCGTTTCCATGGGCATCAAACAAACGATTGTAGAAACATAAAGAGAATCATTCTCGGATGATTGATCGGAAGTCGAATCACTTTCTAAAGGGAGAAAAACAGGCGGACATTACCACCACCACCGGAGAGATGCACGTAATGATGTCGGCGAAAGGAAAGGAAACATTTGTGATAGAAGTCGGGACAAAAGCTAAAAATTTGAATTGCAACTCTATCGTCCACTCCTATCGCACAATCGAAGATTTTCATGACAACGTGCTCAAGTAGAGTCTTTGCGAGAGATGCTAATGATAAAGAAATAATGAGTCCGGCGAGAACGACGCAGATTAGAAAAGTGGCAATTTGAAGACTATTTCTTTCTGCAGATGAAGTGCCAAAAGGAAGAGAAACACATGATAGCCCGTTGGTTGTGAAACTAGAGATTAACCCAAAACCAGTTGATGGAGAAGATGATGAAGCGGAAGCTTGTCGGGCGATCAACCGAATCCTAATCGACACCGGAAGTTCGGTGAATATTCTCTTTTACCATACTTACAAGACGATGGGAGGAAAAGATGAGGATTTGATCCCCTCGACATACAAGATATATGGCTTTAATGGCACTCGCAAACAAACCAAAGGGAGAGGTTCACATGAGAATACCTCTACAAGGATTATCAACCGATATTTTATTCTGTGTGGTTGACGTGGAATCTCCATATAATGCGCTGGTTGGGAGGCCATGGCTTCATGAAATCTTGGGAGTCGCATCAACATATCATCAATGTATAAAATTTCCACATCCAAATGGCATTGGTATTATACAGGGAGATTGGAAGGAGTCGCAACAATGTCATGAGGTCGATGTAGAAAGTCGCAAGAAAGAAATGCCAAAAGAAAAGGTTGGAAGCAACATGTGAGAGATGAGCAGAGAAAGGAAAACCGATGGTGGATGCTATAGAAGTAAGGATCGAACATACCTCGCGAGGTGAATGCCTAGAGACAAAGTGAGTAATATTATGATAATAAAGGAGCAAAGGATATGAGGAACAAAAGGCATAAGAAGTGAATAATCAACAAAAACAGGAGAAAAAGTAGCAATTGAAGTAATGATGTGTGAGAATCTTGCAGCCAAGAGTATATGCGAATTCAGTTAAGAAGTGAAAATGAAAATACAACAAATGAAACAGAACTATGCAAATACTTCATAAACAAATATCAGCAAATAATGAAACATGAATGATTGAATGATTTAACAAATATGAATGAGTAAAAGAATGGGACGAACCTTTATGGCGTACACCCTAGTTCGCGAATAACATTTCGTAAGAGGCAAATGTAAGACCTAAAGTGCGTCATATAAGGGGGTATCTCTCGACATGGCTCAGGGGGAAGGTTACACCGCTCCTGAAGCCTGAGTCATGAAAATTTGGGGCCCATGAAAGCCTATCCGGGAGAGATACCTTGGATTCCCAACTATATAAGGTTATACCCTGGTTGGGCGACCGAGGGTCTCTTCCAAGGAGTCGTGTATGCTCAAGGCGCCGAGGTACACTGGGTTGAGCGAGTGCCGGGATGGAT
The DNA here is from genome assembly GCA_023531295.1 of Papaver armeniacum. Lineage (NCBI taxonomy): Eukaryota > Viridiplantae > Streptophyta > Magnoliopsida > Ranunculales > Papaveraceae > Papaver > Papaver armeniacum. The sequence continues at coordinate 20,705 of JAJJWW010018941.1, forward strand.
GAACCTACCCTGGCCATTCTTGGCAAGTCTTGGCATATGTTGCACTCGCCCGAAGAAAACTCCACTTAGGGTGCGATCTCGTAACCATAAACCATATAGGTATAAGGGATAAGAGGCTGCGAAAACAACCGGTTGTTGTTAAGACCTGGATGGGAGGAGCTAGTCTTGTATGGCCGATGTTTCGCCTCCTTGAAGGGGCAACCTAGGGAGATGATAAGGGCGACGCTCTCCATTAGGGGGAGTGTCAAAACAGACGCAAATGTCATAAGGCTATGTTTTCGCAAGAAAATTTAGGCTTGTCATATTTGTGCAATGATCCTGCAGAGGCAATAATACTAACGCGAGGGTAAGGCGAGATCAATGGGTCTTTACACGAAAGTGTACGGGACGTCCCCGCGATTTCGTCGCAAGACGGCAATGTCATGGGACTTTATGTTCGCAAGGATATCTAGGCCTGTCATATTGTCGCAACTAAAACATCCTGCAGAGGCAAAAATACTTGGAAAATGATAAGGCAAGATCAATGGGTCTTTACATGCAAGTGTAAAGACGTCCTGCGATTTTGTCGCGATAAAAGGTGGCAGGGGAAGACCTCTAATTAGGGAGGTCTAACTTGGAAGACCACACAAAAATGATAAGACAAGGTCAATGGGCCATTGCATGAAAATGTAAAGGCGGCCTGCGACCTTGTCGCAACAAGAAGAGATAGAATAAAGATTACCGACATAATAAATGGGATTCTTAACTTATGAAGATACTCGCGACCTCATCGCGACGATACATTTCGATAACAATAAAATTATTATCCAACAAAATACATGATGACAACTAAAATCTTCCATCTGAAGATAAATAACAGAGGCAAGTATGGGAATGGAAAGGATGAAATATTGTTATTCATCTTCCGATGAAAGAGTTATACATCAATAATGCTAGTCAATTATATTACAAGGAAGAACTGCCGAAAAAGGGGAGTGAAGATTGAATTTATGGACAACAGACCAAGAAGTACACTACAATAAAGAGATACAGAAACGTACAGATATTACAGGCAGCGAAAGAAAACAAAAGGAATTATCTCAATTATTTCTTTGGTGATTCTTCTCCTTCATCTGATTCTTCAGTTCTATTATTCTCATCGCCAGAATTTTCTTCTTCGCTAGCCTCACTATCAGAAACGTCTGAGACAGGCAGATTCTCAGGAACCTTTTCAAGAAGCCAGGGATATGAATGCAGAGGGATATTGTGGTCCTTACAAACATACTCCATGGCTCTATTGCGAAAACGAACAAACATCATTGTTGAAGTTCTCCACATCGTTAGAAATTGTTTCTTCAACTCGAAATATTTATTCTCACGAAGGAGAGACTCTTTGCGAAGCTGTTCTCTCTTTCGATTTCAAGTTCTCCAATTCTCATTGGAAAATTCCTCAGTTAGTTGTTCTTTTTCGATTCAAGCTCTTCAATTCTAACTGAAGCCTCTTCTCGCCATTCTAAATAAGTAACAACAAGTTAATAATTTACAAGCAATACTACGTAAGTAAGAAGCGAGAAGGTATAATAAGTAACCTTCTCTATCGGATATCATATCTTTAATCAAGGAAGTATGCTCGGCATGAAGACTAACATCAACACCTAGGTTATTCCCGGCATTATCTAAAACTTTCGCGAGTTCGTGCGAATTCATCATCACTATTAATAACAAGAAGAGAACGAACTTGCTCATCTCGCCGCTTAAGCATGGTATTACGATGAAGGAGTTCATCTCGCTCAACTTGCACACCAAGAAGAGATTTGTGGAATTCTGCTAACGCCCGTGCACCTCGTTAGTAATGCGATCGTTCTCATCTATGAGATCACTAATTTTCTTCCTTAAAGTCTTGATTTTCTTCTCGGAATCAAGGTACATTCGTTTAAAGCGATTAGTTAAATTTAAACTAGATCTGTGTTCGATCTCTAAGAGATGATATTTGGATTGAAGATCCTTTAATGAAAGGAGTTTAGTTTTATTTGAGGAACTACTTAGAGATTGATTGAGGTGAGCGAGAAGAAGATCATTATCCATAGGTTCAGGAAATGTATGGAGAAGAATAGCTTCATCGGAGAGATTATATACATCTGCGAAGGTAATAAGTTAGGTAGCAATATGCGACCGATAAAATAGAAATAATAAAAGGAAGTAAAATCTTATACCATAAAGTTGTTGATTAGCGTTTCAAGAGTGGACACCCTATCCCTTTGGGAGTCAAGTTCGGTATTTAACTTTTGAATTCTCTCGTCTTTATCGCGAGATGACGCAGACTTCAATTTCTAATTCTCGAATCTTCTTGTTCAATTGCGAATTCTTCTTTTCAAGATTGTTGCGTCTTCTCTCGAGATCTGAGGCAACTACAAAAGAAGTTCTTCCAACCTATAAAAGAAGATAGAAAAATCATTAATATATATATATATTTAAAAATTTAAAATTAACAGGAAATATGATCGCATGCGTACCAAAGATCCAAGTGCATTCAAAAAGTCGGGAGACACAATTCTAGAGGCTCCATTGAAAGAATTATTGCCCTCTAGTAAAGTAGCATTACACACGTTTGCGAGAGCCCCGCAAAGGGAAGCTAGGGGAGCATCTCCCATTCCTTGGAAAGAGTCTCGAGAAGATGCTAGATAACCGATCCATAGGAGAACCGGTCGACGGAATCTTCTTAGCGAGAGAAGGATTCGAATCATGGTTATCCTCGTCGGAAGATTCGGAGCTTGAGCTAAGGCGAGAAGAAGACTCGAGTCTTACGCTTCTTAGATAATGGAATAGAAGATTTATCTTTGCGAGCAGCGGTTTACCTTTACTTCTAATCTTCAGCCTCTGACTTCTTCAACTCCAACCTTTCGCATACGCATAAAGATAAGAAACAGAGGCAACAATATTGTTTCAAATAACAAAGGAAATGTTTCTTACTTCACCCGTAAGCGATCGAAGCAATGACAGAGTATTTTCCGACGGATCATTCTTGTAGCTTCTTCTCAACTGTTATCTGAAAGATTTCACAAACTCAAAGAATTATAAAAGAAAGTTGCGAAGGCAAGATTTGGAGTGGGAAACATACCTCTTTTGCCTTCTCGTGCCATTTGAATTCCCAAGGATGGTATCTGTGAGATTCGCAGGAAGAATATGCGAGCCCGCGATGTAAGGGCCATTTAAGATCAAGGGTACAACCCACCATTTCTCATCTTTGGAATGGCGAGAGGTAGTATTATTGCACGGGTGCAGTCAATATCTTGCATGAGTAATTTATCTTGAGTGGACATTATCCTTTTTCTTCAGGCGAATGCCCCAGCGAGATTTCACATTCCTCATGTTTATCACTGCATAATTTTCAAAAAAGTTTTCTACGGTGTACTTCTCAGCAGCTATTTCCAAGTCTGCGAAATTGGGGTTTCTGACAGTATTAGGGTATAAAGATCCTTTGCCAGCACCGCGGTTCGCGAACTCAAGCATTAGGCGAATGCAATCGCCACTTAATTGATAAACAGCCCGAGAGAATTTTTCATGGGCCAAGATTTCATAAAATAAAGGCATCTCAGGATTGTATAAGGGGATGGGAAGTCCTGCGAGAAGTTGACCCAGCGAGACTATAATTTTTTGATCATCACAATGATGATCGAAAACAATTTTCGTAAAGAATAGATGAAGGTTCTTGATCGGGAATGGTTGATAGAGTAAAACCTGCCTCGAGCAACTTCGTTGAACTTCATCAAAAGAAGATTTGTATGCACGACTAATGAAAGCCATTATCAGTATGGGAATGGATGGGAGGTTAAAGATTAGGATCAGCGTTAGAAGGGACGAAGAAAAGATTTGCAGTAGCAGGAGCGCAAATTGCGGAAGGAGAGAGTCAAAGAAAAGTTGCAGAGAGAAACTAAAGGATGAAAAGGAGGGGAAAAGAAAACTATATATAGGGGAAAAAATCCTCGAGAAAAACGAGGTCATTTAATGCGAGAAGAGACATGAACGGTCAAGAATAAGCGGTTGAAAGAGACGTGTCAAGAAAAGACATTAATAATCAAAATCCGTGTAAAAGTACAAAACCTGAAACAGATAAAGATAAGCGATCGCAAGCAAATCAAAAGAATCACTCTCATGATACTCTTCCTTCGCAGAGAAATATGAGGAGAGACAGAGACGATATTTCGTATATATCTCAAAGAAGCTTGAACTTCGCAAAGAATAGAGGCAAGTACGTACTTTTCAAGGAAAGTATTCTTTTGCTCGTTCCTTCATCAACAAAATCAAAGATCGCTACTATTAATAGATTTTTCCTTAAAGATCGCTTGTCAAGCAATATTCAAGGAAAAAGAGGCAAGATGTAGATCGTAATATCGCAACAAACAAGGTTCGCGTGATTAATAAACGACAAGATCGCGAAGGAGTCGCAGGAGCTAAAATAAACGACGCAATGAATAACGACAGCAAAACATAAAGAAGACGCGAGACTTGGCGAGGGTTAAGAAGTGTCGCGAGAGCGAATGTTTGTGCATCTGCGACACTTCATGACATTCCTAAAAATAAAGGATAGCTTAGTCGTCATCCACTATGTATTACCCTATATAAAGGGCTGAGTGAATCTGTGGTGGGGGAGAGCTTTTTGGAATTGTTAAGCAAGTCAATAGGGGAGAGAAAGTTTAAGAGTGTTTTAATTTCTAAGTGTAATTCTATTTTCCTGTGTAAACATTTCATGGACTCAATCAATAAATATTCTTGATCTTACATCTTTCAATGGATTAATTAAGCAAAATTGAGTAAGGGGTGTAGTGTGGGAAATCCCGCAACTACAGATAGCAAATATGGTTATAGTCCCAAAGAAGAAGAAGGGGATAAGAATTTGCATAGATTTCACTGATTTAAACAAAGCTTGTCCTAAAGATAGTTTTCCATTGCCAGATATCCCACAACTAGTCGAATCACAGCAGAAATGAAAGAATATCATCTCTGGACGGTATAAAGGTTACAACCAGATTCCTCTCGCCGAGGAAGACCAAGAGCATCTTTGCTTTTTTTTCGCTCCAAGAGGGTTATATTGTTATACAAAAATGCCGTTTGGTTTACGAAATCTTTGAGCAACATACCAAAGAATGGTAGAAGAAGTGTTCGCAGAATGGATACATAAAACACTCGGAAGTATACGTAGATGATATGCTCATAAAAGTAAGAAAGCGTAAAACCATGTGCAAGATCTCGAGAGAAATCTTTGAACAAATGAGGCGATTCAACATCAAAGTAAATCCGGAAAAATGTACCTTCTGAGTGGCATCGGAAAATTTTTTGGGTTATATAGTATCAAAGGAAGGAATACAAGTCGACCCGAGAAAGTGAAAGTTCAGCGATATGCCAACACCGCGACAATAAAGGATGTTCAAAAGCTAAATGGATTATTAGCATCACTAGGAAGATTCATTTCGTGGTCATCGATAAGTGTAAACATTTTTTCAAAGATCCTGAGAAAGGGATCGAAGTTTAAATGGACAGACGAATGTGAGAAGGCTTTACTGGGGAATCAAAGAACATCTAATGGAAGTATCCATTATGCAAAAAGCAGAGCCAGGAGAGGAATTGTTGTTGTATATTGCGACTACGCCGCACGCGTTAAGCGCAGATTGCCGCGAATAGACAGCTGGAGTAGAAAAACCGATTTACTACATCGGTAAGACTTTTAATGTGCAGTAAAGGAATTATTCAAAGATTGAAAACTAATCCCGGCGTTAGTCTATGCAACATTTAAGCTTCGCATATATTTTCAAGCACATACGTCAGAGTGGTAACAAAAGTACCAATCGAATCAGAATGAAAAATTCAAAAAGATCGGGGAAGGGTAGAAAGGTGGAATGCCCAAATAAGCCATTATAAACTCAAATATGAAATATTATCCTCAACCAAGTCGTAGTCGCGAGACTTTTGCGAGAATTTCCTTTGGAAGATGACGAAGCAAGTGGATGAAATGATGGATGTAGAAGAAGAGCATGGAGACCCAAATGATTTGTTAATCGAACCAAATAGGTGGGAAATATTGGTAGACGGATCATCAAATGGAGAAGGTAATGGAGTGGGAATTGTTGTGATTTCGCTTAAGGCAATAAATTAGCTTTCTCATTTAGATTGGAGTTTGAATCCACCAATAATTGAAACGGAGTATGAAGCTATAATACATGCTCTGCGGTTCGCAATAGAAATGAAGTTAGAAAATGTGAGGATTACCAGCGATTCGCAATTAGCAATTCGCCAAATAACAGAGAAATATGCTACGAATGAGCCATCTTTGCAACAATACAGAAAGCTTGTCGAAGAATTGTCAGCACAGGTACCAAAAATGAGGTGGAGGCATATATCAAGGAGAAATAACAGACTCGCAGATGCTTTTGCCTTTATATCAAGTATGATGACAAGACCCCATCGCGAGGAATATCAAAATACAAACACTTTTGGCACCATCAATCAATAAAGAAGAAGAACAAGAAGCGGATACAATGTTAGTAGAAGACATACCACAATGTCGCGATAAAGATTGGAGAACAGAACTTCACGCTTACGATGAAAGGGGAGGTACCAAGAAATAGATTAAGCACACAAATTGAAAAGTCGTGAAACGAATTATGAACTAAGAGATGGTGTACTTTATCGACGATCTTTTGATGGACCTTCACTTGATGCTTAACGAGGGAAGAGGGAGAAGTCATATTGAAGATGTTACATAGTAGAGATGCTGGAAATCATAGCGGTGGAAGATCTTTAGCATATAAAGCAAAAACGCAAGGATATTATCGTCATATATGCATGAAGACGCGAAAGCAATGTCAAGGCGCTGCGAAGATTGTCAAAGGCATGGGAAGAAGATACATGCACCGGGTCACCATTAAACTCTTCTACAAGTGTGTGGCCTTTTGGAAAGTGGGGTCTAGATATTGTGGGACCTTTTTACCAGAAAGGGCAAAGAAGATACTTAATTGTCGCAACGGATTATTTCACCAAATGGGCATAAGTGAAAGCGGTACAACACATTTGCGACAAAGACATTTTTACTTTCATATTCGAGAATATTATATGCAGATTTGGGATCCCTGCACGGTTGGTATCTGATAATGGGAAACAATTTGAAGGACAAAACATAGAGTTGTTACTTAATGCATTTCAAATAAAATGTGGGAAATCTACTCCACTATATCCACAAGCTAACTAGTCAAAGTGAGGCAACAAATAAAACAATCGATGATATATTAAAGAAGAAGTTAGAAGGACACAATAGAGGATGGTGCGAACAAGCACCCAAAGTGCAAGATGGGCATACAATACAACCTAAGAGAAGCTCTTGGAATGTCACCTTTTGCTTAACATATGGAGTCAAGCCGTGCTCCCAACAAGTGATGATCCCAACAACTAAGAAAGAAGTTTGGGAGAAAAATCTTAGTGCGGGTAACATTTTAATCAAGTTGGACGAACTAGAAGAGAAAAGGGAGAAGGCGTTACGACACATGGAGAATTATCAACGAAGACGCGCCAGAGAATATAACAAGCGTGTGAAGATACGTGAGTTTCAACCAGAGACTTGTCTTTGAGAGACACCAATATATCAGCGAGAAAATGGAGGCAAGCTGGCGAGAAAATGGGATGGACCTTATATTATCAAAGAAGTAGTTGGTACAGGGGCTTATAGATTGATGGATCTGAAGGCAAAGATATGGGACAAAGATTAGCAAAGCCGTGGAAGCAGATTATATCTAAAGAAATACTACCCATAAAAATGGGTTAGATGAAGTACTTTAATGCAAGATATTTGCAAAATTCAATAAAATACAGACCAAGATATCAGCGAATGTCTCGCGAGCAGAATGGCAAGAAATGACGAATGAATGAATGAATAAACATGATCGAATGAATGGGACGAACCTTTATAGGCGTACACCCTAGTTCGCGAATTATACTTCGTAAGAGGCAAATGTAAGACCTAAAGTGCGTCATATAAGGGGGTATCTCTTAACATGGCTCGGGAAAAGGTTACACCGCCCGGGAACCGGGTCATGCGATTTGGGGCATGAGTAATTTATCCTCGAGGATATTATCTTTCCTTTTCAACCGAGCGCGCCCAAATGAGATTTCTTATTTCTCATGCCTATTACTTCATAATTTTCAAAAAAGTTTTCTACATAGTATATCTCTCGGGGATTATTTCTAAATTTACATACTCGGGGTCTCGACATCGTTAGGATATAGAGATCCTTTGCCGAAGCACCACGACCGGCAAACTCAAGCATTAGACGGATACAACTGCCAAAGACGCATAATTGATAGAGGCTTTGCGAGAAGTTCGGATGGGAAAGGATTTCATAAAAGAGTGGCATCTCGAGGGATCATATAAAGGAATGGGAAGTCCTGCGAGAAATTGACCTAAAGCGAAACAATAATCTTGTGATCATCACATTGATGATCGAAAAAAGCTTGGCAGAGTGAGTATAGATGAACATCCTTGATTAGGAATGGTAGAAAAGGGTGAAACCTTTATCTTGCAAAGATTGTCAAAGGCATGGGAAGAAGATACATGCACCTGGGGCACCATTAAACTCTTCTACAAGTGTGTGTCCTTTTGGAAAGTGGGGTCTAGATATTGTGGGACCTTTTTTACCAGGAACAGGGCAAAGAAGATACTTAATTGTCGCAACGGATTATTTCACCAAATGGGCAGAAGTGAAAGCGGTACAACACATTCGCGACAAAGACATTTTTACTTTCATATTCGAGAATATTATATGCGATTTGGGATCCCCGCGCAGTTGGTATATGATAATGGGAAACAATTTGAAGGGTAAAACATAGAGTTGTTACTTAATGCATTTCAAATAAAATGTGGGAAATCGACTCCACTATATCCACAAGCTAACTGGTCAAGGTGAGGCAACAAATAAAACAATCGCGGATATATTAAAGAAGAAGTTAGAAGGACACAATAGAGGATGGTGCGAACAAGTACCCAAAAAGATGGGCATACAATACAACCGAATAGAGAAGCTACCGGAATGTCACCTTTTTGCTTAACATATGGAGTTGAAGCCGTGCTCCCAATGAAGTGATGATCCCAACAACTAAGAAAGAAGTTTGGGAGAAAAATCTTAGTGCGGGTAACATTTTAATCAAGTTGGACGAACTAGAAGATAAAAGGGAGAAGGCGTTACGACACATGGAGAATTATCAACGAAGACTGGCCAGAGAATATAACAAGCGTGTGAAGATACGTGAGTTTCAACCAGGAGACTTGGTACCTGAGAGACACCAATATATCAGCGAGAAAATGGAGGCAAGTCAAGAGAAAATGGGATGGACCTTATATTATCAAAGAAGTAGTTGGTACAGGGGCTTATAGATTGATGGATCCTGAAGGCAAAGATATGGGACAAAAGATTAGGCAGCCGTGGAACAGATTATATCTAAAGAAATACTACCCATAAAAATGGGTTAGATGAAGTACTTTAATGCAAGATATTTGCAAAATTCAATAAAATACGACCAAGATGTCAGCGAATGTCTCATGAGCTTGTAATGGCAAGAAATGACGAATGAATGAATGAATAAACATGATCGAATGAATGTGACGAACCTTTATGGCGTACACCCTAGTTCGCGAATTATACTTCGTAAGAGGCAAATGTAAGACCTAAAGTACGTCATATAAGGGGGTATCTCTTAACATGGCTCGGGAAAAGGTTACACCACCCCCGGGAACCCGGGGTCATGCAGATTTGGGGCCCATGAAAGCCTATCAGGAAGAGGTACCTTGGATTCCCAACTATATATGTAGGTTATACCACGGTTGGGCGACCGAGGGTCTCTTTCAAGGAGTCGGCCGTATGATCAAGGCGCCGAGGTACCCAGTTGAGTCAAGAGTGCGGGGAGCATGGAACTTCCTTACCACTCTTGACAAGTCTTGGCGCATGCCGCACTCGGCCCGAAGAAAACTCCACTTAGGGTGCGCCTTGTAACCATAAACTCTATAGGTATAAGGGATAAGAGGTGCAAAAACAACTGGTTGTTGTTAAGACCGGACGGGAGGAGCTAGCCTTGTATGGCCGATGTACGCCTCTTGAAGGGCAACCAGGGAGATGATAAGGGCGACCCTCCATTAGGGAGCCGATAAGTGCCAAAGACGCAAATGTCACGAGGCTTTGTTTTCGCAAGGAAACTTAGGCTTGTCATATTTGTGCAATGATCCTGCAGAGGCAATAATACTAACGCGAGGGTAAGACGAGATCAATGGGTCCTTACATGCAAGTGTAAAGACGTCCTGCGATTTCGTCGCAAGACGACAATGTCATGGGGCTTTAATTTCGCAAGAAAATTTAGGCATGTCATATTGTCGCAAACAAAATATCCTGCAGAGGCAAAAATACTTGAAAAATGATAAGACAAGGTCAATGGGTTTTTACATGCAAGTGTAAAGACGCGTCTTTGCGACCTTGTCGCAATAAAGGATGGTGGAGTAAGACCTTTAAATAGGAAGGTCAAGCTTAGAAGACCATCAAAGATGATAAGGCAAGGTCAATGGGTCATTACATGAAAATGAAAAGGCTACCTGCGATCTTGTCGCAATGAGAAGAAATAAAATGAAACTCCTAATTGGGATGGTTTTACTTAATAAAAGATTCAATAAGCGAACATGCTCGCGAGATTATGTTCAAACACCTTAAATAAGGAAAAGGAAGAAAATAAGGGGATTACCCGATCAAAGACTTAATCCTTACAAACAAAAAGAAGTTTTGACAAATTACAAAGAAAGTTTAATTCTCTACATCAATATTATCAACCATAGAGGATGGTCGAGATCTTTCATTGCCTTTATCGCCTTCACCTTCACCTAGGGTTGGTGGATTTTCATCGTAAAATGTTTTCAAGACCTTCATTTTCGCCGGTTGGTGGATTTTCATCGAAATGTTTTCAAGACCTTCATTTTCGCCACTGGTGGATTTTCATCAGAGATTTTTTCAAATGGATATTTGTTGACAACTTCAATATTAGCGATATCTTCGCCGCTTTCATAGTCATAATCACTATCGGAGAATCGGGGACTTCATCATCACTTACTTCCAAAGGATCAACATGAATAGGATCAAGGACTTAGACAATAAAATCTCATTCACAAGGACTTCAAACTTTGAGGGGGAATTGACGAAGCAACGCCTTTTGACGATTCTTGCTATCTATGTCTTTACAAAGAAGACATATAATCAAATCTTCGTTCGCACGGCCGCGAGAACGAGCAAGAGAGGCGGCGAGTAACCCATTTTCTTTGCGAATCTTAGAATAATCTGATCCGAGGGTGGAGATAACAGAGCGAAGCTTTTTTCTCGCAGTCCGCATAACAAATGCACAAGATTAAAGAAAGCTTTTACTAATATTTTTGGAATTTTCGGGATAATTAAAGATTTTTTGAAATAAATCAATGTATTAAGATAGTCAAATAATATGACTACCTTCCTTCTGAGAAGTAAGATGCCGAATTAAAGCTGCAAAATTATTCCCCAAACAGTCCATGGCATCATCAAATGTATCTCCAACTAGGCCTTTCAATCGAGCTCGCAAGCTTTTTTTCATTCGAAACAAGTATGGAATTCTCAGTCACAAGGGTAGAGTTGGATTTTTCTAGTTTGGAACATTGATCCTTGAATTGGTTTGCTTTTAGACTCAAGGTTATTCTACCCCGAATAAGTTTATCTCTCAGTGATAATTTCTTCAAGTTGGTTTTTCAAAGTATGAATAAATTGTTCTTGTTCTTCACGTAATTTTTGACAAGCATCATATTCTTGCGAATAAGTCGCGACTTTGTTTAGCAGAGATCGCTTCTCCTGAGAAAGAGTCCCATTCTCATCTAATAAAGTTTCCAACTCCAAATTAGCCTTAGTCAAAGAGTAAGAAAGGCGAGATAAGTCTTTACTTAATGAATCTTGCTGCTGAGCTAAATCAAAGTTTTCTTTAGACAAATTATCTATTTGATCAACAAAGATATGTATGAAGATTATTTAAGAAGTTATATTGCTCCATCCAAGCGTCTCTTTCAACTCGAACCTCTTCAACAATTGATTCCAACTGATATATCTCCATTATTCGTTTCTGGTTTAGAGCTTGAAGGGCGAACAAGAATTTAAGTTTTAAAAAAAAAAAAAAAAAAAAAAAAAGAGCTTAAGGGGATAGAGTTTACCTTTTAACTCTTCATTCTTCTTGCGAAGATTATCACGGTCTAGTGAGAGGTTGTGAAATTTTTGATTTTCAAGATGGAGATTATTGCATTTAGCAGATCATAGCTTGAAGATCATTTTTCAATACATTAATTTCTTGAACTAAGGATGCTTATGAGATCCTATCGTAACTGAGATGTTTACTTAAAATCTCGTGGACATCGGACTTGACAGATCGATAAGTCTTTTTGGCATCATTCACAAGGTCCGAGAGAACTTTGAAAGCCACGTCTATTCCTTCCAAATTTTCTCGCAAAGTAAGAGGGATTTGCTCGGGCAAAGAAGGAAAAGACGAATCATTCTTCGCCAAAGGAACATCATGAGAAGAGGAGATTTCAGAAAAGTAGTGATGGGAGGAATGACAGAGACATTGATTGGTAGGAGAAGGAGTAAGTTCATTTGTAGTAGGACTATTATGAGGAACTTGATCTATGAGGAGTTGAGGCATCGGAATATTGTCACTTGTGACAAGATTATGCTGCGTGATTTCACAGAGGAGAAGAAGGTGTAAATGAGGGAAAAGGGACATCGGGAGTAACAAGTTTAGAGTGGCGAGACCTTTTGGGAGTTTTGTCAATAGTTTTGCCATCCTGTGAATGATAAATTAAGTAAGAAACAGAGGCAAGTACGTTGTTATTAAAAGGTAAATGCTTCTTAAAATACCTTATCACTCGCAGGCTTTCTTTTAGAAACGGTATGTTTAGCTTGCGAAGAGGACTTTGGTGGCAAGGTGGATTCTTGTTGAGAAGTTGGTTTCGATTTGTGAATCCAAAGAAAGAAGGGGATTCTTCACGGTGAACTTGGTGATGGGTAATGGCAAAAAAGATTAAAAGGAATAGGATAATCTCAAAAAGGGAAGTTAATCACAAAATCAATCAATCATAGAATCAATCGAATCTAGCAAGATTAACAAACCTGGATGCCATGGAAGTGATAGCAAATAAGAAATAACAGAAGGATGATGAAGACGATGGTGAAGAAGAATAACAAAAGAACAGTTGCAGACAATAAAGGAGATGAAATAGAAGGAAAGAAATGTTCTACACAAAAGATTCTCCTATAAATAGGCAAGAAAGTGTTATGACCGGATAACATTAAATGAACCGGTAAAAAGAATGGTTTTAAACACGTGTAAACGGTCACTCCTAAATTCATGGAGCTATGCCGAAGAAGATTTTTAATGGAAAATGAACGGTTGCGACAAAGAATTCGGATATCGCACAACGTAAGGAAACATAAGGAGAGGCGAGAAGATGTAGTATTCGGGTATTCTTACATGACCCATGAGGCAGGAAATGATATTTCATACATACTTTTAAAAAAAAAAAAAATTCGGAACTTCGCCAAAGAATAGAGGCAAGTACGTACTTTTCAAGTCCAGTATTCTTTCGCTCGTTCCTTCATCAATAAAAATCAGAGACTATTACAACAACGTATTTTTTCTTCAAGATCGCTCTTCAAGCAATATTCAAGAAAAAAGAGGCAAGATGTAGGATCAGAATATCGCGACAACAACAGTTCGCGAAGACAACGGATAACAACATTGCAGTAAGTCGAGAAGGTTAAATATAAATGACGCACTTTGAATGACGATAGGAGGATATGAAACCCGACGAAAGTTAAGAAGTGTCATAAGTATGAATATTTGTACGTCTGCGACACTTCGCGAGACATTCCCGAAAATAAAGGACAGCTTAGCTGTCATTCACTATGTATTACCCCATATAAAGGGATGAGCGAATTTGTTGAAAGGGAGGTTCTTTTTGGATTAGAGAGCAAGTCATTAGGAGTGAGAAACAGAACGAATGTTAGTAAGATCTTAAGTGTAATTCCATTTTCCTGTGTAAACATTTCTAAGAAAATTATTAATAAATAATCATAATTGTTCATCTATTATCTTTGGAATGGATTAGTTAAACAAAATATAGTGAGGGGTGTATTGTGGGATTTCCTACAACTACACTGTAATTTCCCTACAAAATGAAATTAATAACCTTAATTAAAAGATTATCAACTTACTTATGTTTCGATCCTGGGATTCTCTTCCCTTAGCCGTTAAGGAATATCTTTGAACAATTATAGAAATAAACATTCACAACACGTGTTCAAAGTTTGTCGACATCTTAAATTTGTAAGTTCTCTTTCACACTTACAATCTTGAAACCGATTTGCCACACTTCCAAACAAGTTTAGAATTGGTTCATCTGACTTTCAAGAACTATGTGATTGATCAAACCAACATTCAATCACAATCATGGGTTTACGGTTCTACCAAAACAAGTTTTGTTCTACCTCCATGTGAGTACTATGCATAGTCACACTAGCTTCCCAAAAGTTCGGTTGACTAGGTACTAGGATCGGTTCCCCACATATATATGGTATCTAACTTTTATGTGTTGCACATGTCCATAGGATCGGTTCCCCTTTCTTCTATAAACCTTGATGCACCCCATACAAGGATCGGTTCCCTTTGATGTACTTGCACCCTTACTAGGATCGGTTCCCTTTCCCTTACAAGGTCGACATACAAAATCCGATCATACCATTGTGTGATTACTTAAGATCGGTTTTACTAATAAAAGTTATACCAATACATAAGTCAGGCCTTTGTGAACAGTTCTACCAAGAACACAACAAGTTGTGAGCGGTTATACTCTATCACACATATTGGTTGTTCATAAGATATGCAATGAATATCTACCAATAACACCTGGAAATTTCCTTTTTGGTTCACAAACATTATGAACTTACTTCCTTAGAACACATGTAAACATTGTTCCCTAGGATGAAATCCTTACCTCATACCCATACATAATCACAATAACATTCAAATGATTATGGCGATGTCTTATCTACAAAGTTTAATGGTTAAGCAATAAACCTCGTATTGTATTCCTTAATACTATGTCTATCTAGAGTTCAATATGCTTCGCATTATGTTTTTCAATATGCACGACTTGAAAGATACGTTAGGGAATGAAACAGTTCAAGTCAAATATCACTAACCTCAATTGGAAGGATGATTGTTGTCGTTGTAGCTCCTTGCTTCTTCACATCTTCAAGTCTTCGCAATACTTGTAATGTATCATATCCTGATACTTTCAAGCTAACCTATACGAAGTTTAACTCTAGTACATAATCAAGCGACTCTTAACATGAGTTTTGATTCACTAAAATATGACAACCAAACTTGACATACCAACGCTAGTGGGTTCAACCGAGACATGTTCTAACATCAAGTTATATTTATTTTTCTATCTTTGAGACGTTTGTCACATAACTAATTAGACTAGCTTTCATAAACAAGAATTTCTAGTCGAGAACTAATTATTTAGTTTACGAATTTCTCGAAATATAATGACCAAGCTTAATGAACATTTGTTCATACTTGATCAATTTCGGTGGAGAACAATTTATTGTTCGGAACCAAATCATGATTCAAGTTTATCATTCAAAATAGCCCGGAACAATGATATGTTTCATTAATGTTATTCAAGAATGTTTCGGATTGATTTAGAAATAAAACTACTATATTCGAATACAAGTGTTATCAGGTCTTACAAACTAAGAAAAATCGTTATTTATCCTCAAGTTGTATTACATGTACTTGTACACATAGCGGAGTAGCTATATATCGACTTTCATATTTGTGTGATAAGCATACTCGTATACACATCATGGAAAATATGTTTGTTTCGTAATCCGGATAGGTATGCATATTCTTATGCAAACCATTTTGGAACTTTGGTATGGAAATCGGGGTTAAAATATTCGAACCGATATGCGAACCAATACATTTCTATGTTCTAGAACCAGTTTAGTACCCAAATCGATATGCAAACTAAAAAGTTTTGTGAACTCCGAACCGGTAAAAGTTTTGCAAACCGTACGTGAACTGAAAAAGTTCTGTCAACTCCGGAACTTAGAGTTGCACCTAAGTTTGCAAACCGGTATGTGAACTGAAAAAGTTCTGTCAACTCCGGAACTCGGCTTTGCTTATAAGTTTGCAAACCTATCCGCGTACCTTGACTCAGCCGACTCACGAACGACTCAAGTATTTGTACTTTGTGTATTTACCAACTATGTCGATTATGATTTAATTGCGATTAAATTATTTCTTCGAAAATGAGTGTTATATGATCAATTCTATATAAATACACTAGACTTATTTGATCACATAATTATGACTCAAGATCAATGTCTTTGTGTTCATGAAAATGAGTGTTAAGCTTTTAAAGTTCAAATTGGATAGTTTCGACTAACCATGTTGGATATAGTCTTTATACACGGTTCGGTTACGGTTTACCTAACCAGAGTGTATAACTTGTTTATGTGAATAAGATTCAAAGTTTTCATCTAACGGTGAATATTGTTTGCTTGGTAACTTGGATCTTTGAATCCTGACACTACTTTTTGGTGTGTCATAGTTGTATCTAGAGTCGTCCTCTCCAGAAACCCTTTTTGGGTTTAACGACTATCAAAGACTTCATTGGAATTTGTGAATCCAGGTCTAGTTATCTTTTATCTTGATAACTTGAGTATCTTGATCTTGTTCGACTGTTGATTTATCACTTGAACAAGATAGATAGAAATCACAAAGTTCTCATCGTCTCAAACTTTGTGATTCCACAATTTTTATACTTGTGAGGTGAATAATAATCTAGGCCGCACTTCGGGTTGCATAAGTCCGGATTTTGAGTATAGCCATACTTCTGTCAAGTTGCTATCGATTTTCATCACTTTAATCCTACGCTTGATATGATCATCTGTTTCGATCGTAAATCAGGAAATCAATTATAGGCTTAATCTGTGGGAGGCAGATTTGGTTTAAAGTCTTTAATTGAGTTGAAGAAACTCTTAGTTGGCGGGACTCCATCTAAGGGAATCAATTGCAAGGAGTCCTGCTGGGATTCAAGAGGCGTAAGGAGCGCGACTGTACCCGAATTAGTGGGAGACTGAGTTCGCGCTTAACTACATTCCAGACCGAAGTTAATTGGTAGTAGGATAGTGTCTGTAGCGGCTTAATATAGTTTGGTGTTCAATGTGTACTAGGTCCCGGGGTTTTTCTGCATTTGCAGTTTCCTCATTAACAAAATTTCTGGTGTCTGTGTTATTTATTTTTCCGCATTATATTGTTTATCTTTATAATTGAAATATCACAGGTTGTGCATTGATCAATCATAGTAGATAGGTCCGACTTAGTTTGTTGGATAAGACTTGATTGATCCTTGGATATTGGTATTTGGTAATGCGAAGTCAAGTTATTCTCACACCAATCAGTTCACGAGACTCATATACATTTGATTACTAATTGTGTTGAGAAAGAGATAAAGCTCTTTGATATCTTTCCTTGATTGAGTTTCATTAAGTTTTTACTCTTAATTATATTGGAGTTTAATCCATACAAAGTTGTCGAACAAAAAGGTTGGGTGTGGTTGTTGTGCCCCGCGTTTTCATATATACTGACCTTTTTAAGCACAAATTTTCATAAAAATCGATCTGAATTGTATTATTGATATTCTTAATATTAATCATGTAGATCTAATTCGGTTGATGACTCCTTTAGATCTTTCTCATCTAGAAGTTTCTAGATCTTTTCGAAATCTATCTTTCTAAAAGAGGA
Source organism: Papaver armeniacum (assembly GCA_023531295.1). Classification (NCBI taxonomy): domain Eukaryota; kingdom Viridiplantae; phylum Streptophyta; class Magnoliopsida; order Ranunculales; family Papaveraceae; genus Papaver; species Papaver armeniacum. Next base: position 38,591 of record JAJJWW010018941.1, read on the forward strand.
ATTTCAAATTTCTATATAAAAGTTTATTTTAGGATAGTGATGTAGAATCTTTCTATTTTTGGAAGGAAAGAATAATTTCTGATCTAAGAAGATCCATTATTAACGAAAATAAGTTCATAACTGTGGTTAAGTCATATATGACATCATAGTCGTTGGATGTTGCAGACATGACATAAGTTCATAACTGTGGTTAAGTCATGATGTCATATCTGCAACATCCAACGGCCTGTGATGCTGCGAATTCGCTATTTGAACTCGCACCGCGAGTTCAAAACATTTTCCATTATTAACCGTAAGATCTCCATATTCACGGGTTGCTTATCATCTCATGTAATACACATCAAATGATAACTCCAGTATAATGGAAAACTTACCACTTCGACCTAGAGTAACTTCACTAGGTCGAGCAACTACATCCGCATCTCCAACTATACAAGAGGTGCTAACTCCAGTTGTCACACCGTTGTACACAAATCTCATATAGGTCGAGATAACTTATCAGCTAGACCTCGACCTGAGCTATCAAATTCCAATGGTGAAACACTAGCTAGCTACACCATCAACTGTTTTAGGCCCAGATGGTCAACCAGTGTCAGTTTTGGTGGGGCCAGTAATCACACTACATGACAGACGGATACCTCCATGAGTTCTACCATTCACAACTACACACATCGTACAAATTCCTCATGATATGTTTCAAGATCTAACAAAATCAATCACTACTCCGACTGAGAGAAAATCAGATGACCCCAGTAGCACTTGACACAACAACTCTATATATTATAGTTACTCAACTATCTCCAGCTATGAATATATCTCAATTACTTACTTCATCTTAACTAAATAGCCAATAAGAGCAATTAAAGAAGCAACTCAGAAACTACAGCTTGATGGTAATCGATACTTAGAAGATACGTCTAGCTAGAGCCTTTCAGTGCCCATTAACAAAGAATAACAGGAAACCAAAGCTTTACCTGTCTCCATACTTCTTCATTTGGTGCATTTTTATCAGCGAGAGTTATAGTGTATGGTTTCTTCCTGCGTTCATTAGCAACCATCTGCCAATATTTTCCTGCATTTATATCATAATAGGTTATCACCTTATGCTTACTAAAGAATGGGAACTAATGCACCACACACTTGGCTTCGTCATAGCACACTTCAACTTAATCTGATCAAGATGCTTCAGTGTGCATCTTACAGCGTTCCTTCACCACTTCTGAAGAACTATTGCATTGTATTAGAGAAATCAATACCACTTCTATTTTCAATTTGAGTAACTTTTAATTGAAATGTTCTAATGTCGCAGATTGAAGATATGTGCAGAAGCACAAGAACTTCTGCAGTTCCAGTTGTTCCTGATTCTGAAGGTTCTTAACTCTCCTTTACATTTCTACTTCCATCTTAACTAATTAACAGATCATAGTAGTCCCCTTCCCAGATGAGTTAAATGATGTATGAAATGTATATTTTCGATTTTCAGGAACTGATTCAAATCCATTCACTCTTGATGCTTTAGTTGTTTTCATCTTTCGTGTGCTTCAACGAGAAAATCACCCTGTATTCATCTTTCTCCTTGTCTTTTGCCCATTTTTACAAGGCGATAAACGTGGGTTGATTTCTAATGCATAATTTCTATATGCTCTATACATTATGGAGGGACTTCTGGACAAGACGTCTCCATGTGTTGGTTATGTCCTGCTGATGTTTTACCATCTCTATGACGGAAAGGTAACCTTTGTCGGTTGTTGTTAAACTATTGGTTGTTGTTATGACGAACTCTTAACAACATTGTTAACTTTGTCATTCATTTTCCCCCATTTCCAGAACCGCAGTGAGTTTGAGAGTGAGCTGATTGAGCGTTTCGGCATTCGTGAAATACATGTTCATTAGGATCTGTATTTCCCTTAAAACATCTGAAGTTAGGGAGATGAAACTTTTTTTTTGCAGTTTACAGTATCTCAATTTTTTTGAGAGTGGACCATCTTTGAAAGTATAAGTTGGATCTGCCTTTGGATTGTAACCATATATATTTTGATCGGTATTTCCTAAAACCTGTTAAGAAGGTTTCTTAAGAAAACATAGCAATCTGCTACAAGTTTTCCACGAAAACACTCGAGACATCAAACATGTCACAAATTGGGGAATACTCATCAGGGTATTGGTCTAGCGGTTTACAGCGTGCGGCGTGCAATACGCCCGTTATAAGAAAGTGTCATGAAGCAGGACAATTAGTGGCGGCAAGAGTGAATCATATTCACAGATCCATTTACTTCCTTTGGTGGAGTCTGAGTTGGATCTTTTGAAATGAATTCCTTCAGATGAAATATCAAGTTTCTGCAGTCATTGGTCTGATGACCTAAAACTTCATGATAAGCTTTTCCCTTTGGTTCATTCTTCGTTTTTCTTGAAGTTAACAAATATGACTTGTTATTTATGAAATGTAAGATGATCCCAGGAGTTGCGGTTAACTTGGTAAAGCTTTTGTAAGCTTCATCATATTCAACTTTGTAGTTGAACTTTTCCGAAACCTTGTTTGGTGACTTTGGAGTATATGGTCATTTATTACCTGCTAATTGTCCTGCTGAATAAACTTTGTAATACGAAGATATAGGTGAGACCAGGTGATCTTGCTCTCTCCTGACTCATTTTTCATCTTTTTTGTAGACTTCTTCGAGAGAAGACATGGCCTATGTTGTAAAAGGCGCTCGCCTGGCTCGCCTAGGCGCCAAAGGCGCATTAAGCTAAGGTCCAGCGCCCGAGTAATTCAACTCCACACCACTTTCCACGCTGGCGCCTTAGGCGAGCGAGTTTGGCGCCTTTTGGCTCCTTCGCCAAAGTCTGAGGCGCCCAATAAGGCGAAACATTCGACTAAAATCCAATTTCCAACTATTTTTTCTCATTAACTATCATAACGACTCTGTTTCCTTGTTCAATCAAAATCACATCACAGTCAACGATTAGAATATGGAGGGATTATAAACATGATTGATGGGATTAAGTTTTCTGCTACACTTACAATATACGTAACATGGAAACTTCAATAACTCTGTTTCCTTATTCAATATTATTCTCCAATCACCACGAATAAGGATCAAAATATATATGGTTAGAATTTATAGATTTAGGAAATAACTCGATTGAAGAAAATATATATATGGTTACTCTTGTGAAATACAAATCAAAATATATATGGTTACAATCCAAAGAGTATATATGGTTATTTTGATCAAAATATATATGGTTTCCTTATTCTCCAGCTGTGATTGGAGAATAATATATATGATTGCGCCAAGCCCGTCGCCTAGCGCCTGGACGCCTAGGCGCGCCTAAGGCGCCCTAGGGGATCACTTATGCTGTGTTGTATTAATTGAAGAAAAGAACAGTCTCCATTAAAATATCAGAAGTAAAACCTAATCAACAAAACAAGAACAACGAAACTGAATGCCTCATTCACGCCCTGTCTCACAAATTCAATCAATGCTCAGCTGTGATTTGATAGGTGTAGAATACACCGTATTTACTATATAGTAGTTTATGCTTTCTTTGCTATTTTTCTTGTAAATTATGTATTTTACGCTTGTTTTGAGTTTTACAGCTACTATGGAGTCGCACGGAGGAAAAGGAGAAGAAATCACCATATTTTAGCAAAAGGGTAAAATTGTCATTTCACCAAGAGGGAATACTATCCGGAGCCCGAGTAATGGTTAAGGGGCAACTCTTCTTGGAGGCGTACTAAACACAAACCAGTTACGGTTAAGGGGTTGTCATACAGGGTGCCCCTTATCATTATTAGAGGTTGTAATTATCAATGGGTGGTCTTTATCTTGGGCGCAAATAGCATCCCAATCATTCCCAACCCTAAAACCAAAGTGATTTCATCCCATTCTATTCTTTCATTTCGCCTGAAATTGATTTTGTGTCTGAAAATCGAGAGATGAGAAATTCAGAGAAAAGAACAGATCGAGAATCGAGAGAAGAACAGAGGCTGCTGCTTCATAAGCCGAGAAACTAAAAATTCAGAGAAGAAAGAAAAGTTGGGTTGTTCTCAGATTTGTTAGTTTGAGTTCAGTGAGGGGTTTGATTGAAATCGAGAGAGAAAGGGTAAGAATTGAGTTCTGTATGATATTGGAAGTGCTGGGTTCTTCTCAGAATTGAGATAAGTAGATCTGGTGGTGCTGTAATGTTCTTAGAAGATTGAACTTGAGCTGCAAAGATGGGTTCGAATTGATTAGAAATTGGCAGTGGTTTTGAGGAGATGAAGGTACATGGAGAAGAAATTGTGGCCGGAGATGGAACTGGATTGGGTTAGAGTTTCGTTGTGATCGAGAATTGATGGTTGCAGGGAAGAATGGAAGAACGATTGAAGCTCAGGGAGAAGATGAAGTTGCAGAACAAGATGGATTTGGGTTCAATGCTGTTGGATTCAAAGAGGAATTTACAGGGAGAACAGGTTTTGAGCTGTTGGTGGTGCATAGAATGGATGGGCTGCAATGAGGATTTTGAACTGTGAATTGGAATGTTGCAAGGGTCAGTTGTGCCATGGTGGTGTAGCTGGGGATTGTTTCTGATTTGTGAGATGCAGCTACATGAGCTGAGTGCTACAGTTTGAGGTTAAAATTGAAGTTTAAACAGAAACTGAGTTGATGATTGTTATTACTGTGGAGGTGAACTGAGCTGAAGCTCTGAGCTTGGGTGAAGCTTGGAATGGAGTGTTGATTGCAGTTAAGGGCAGGAGTATGAATGAAGAGTGGTCTTGCAGCCGAGCCTGATGTGGCTTTGTTGCAGTTGTTGAAGTGAATCTGGCAGAATTGTGAAGATTGCAATGGCCTGAACTGAGTTGCAGGTCTGGTATTGCTGCAGAGTGGAGATGTAGACTAGGGTTGATGTTGGAGCTGTACAAAGCAGGTGGTGCAGTCTGTGGATAAGAATTGGAGGTTGTTGATGCTTGCTTGCAGATAGGGAAGGAAATGCTTATATAGAGCCATTGCAGGTGCGAGTCGTGGTGCTTGTTGTGGTGTATTTCAGGTGGCGGTTGAGTTGCAGGAATGTATGGGATGGTGCTAACTGATGCAGCTGAGAATGAGCTGCTGCTGTAGAGAGGCATGCTAATTACAGGGCTGGAGTTGGTGATGATGGTGCATTACAGGTTTTCAGGCAGCCATCATGGCTGAAGCACAACCATTGTGCATCACAGCATTTAGCCTGTGCAAAGTGGCCTGGCTAGGACCAGTCAGCCGACTCAGAAACTGACTCGGTTCTGACTCAGTGACTTAGACTTTGACCCGGTCAACAGTTAACGACCGTTAGTCAACCGTTATATATAACAAAATCTAAACGGAATATTCCATGGACGGCGACGACTTTCAGGCGGCCGACGGCAACAATTCCGGCCAAATTCCGGCCACAATCCCAGTTTTCCGGCGAGCCAAAAATTCCAGAATTTTCTATGGACTTCTCTCATGGGTGTGAAGACTTGGGCTAGGAATTGGATGGAGAATTGGACTCAAATTTGGAAAGAGAAGGTGGAAGAGTTGAGAAAAGCTTGGAATTGGAAATTGAATTGCAAAAGGAAAAGGATTCTACTCCTTAGAAGATTTGGAGAATATTGAAGCCTATAAATAGAGAAGTTTTCTACAACTTCTACACACCTCTCTACACACACATCACTTGTGTTTTTGCTTGCTTTTCTAAGATTCTTCTTTTAGTTATTTGTGTGAACTCTTGAAAATTCTCCTTTTAATTATTATTTGTGTGAATTTCAAAAACATGAGTAGCTAATTTTCTTATTGATTGAGGATGAATTCCTAGTTCTTAACATATGATTTAAGTTTTTTTTTTCAAATTCTATCTTGAAGTTTTTCACATGATTATCGTTTGTTTTTACTAATAGGAATGATCTTAAAGACATTCATGATTGATTGATAGATTGTTTGGAGTGCACGCTAAATTGATTTGTTAATTGATCTATATCTAGTATAAGTTAGGGAATACGTAATCGTTCTCGACACTTTACACAAGTACAAAACACAAGACCTTGCGGAGGGATTCCGTGGAGCAATTGTGTGTAGAAACAACGCTAGAAAGTGAACCAAGCGAACCGAGTTTAACTACTAGTACTAAACCTAAATTCATAAATCTTAATGCATTCTGGGAATTACATCTTGTAAGCGGACCTCAAGGTGGTTCTTTTGAATAGAATCGATAACTAAGCGGACTGTTACTCGGTGAAATTAGGGATTTTGGGGCTAGCTAAGCGGACCTGCTATCCTACGGTTGGTGATAATCTGTGACTAATAACAAGTAGAAAAGAACATAACTTTAATCATTGTTTTGCAACGAAGAAGGATTCCTTGATCTTGTCTCTCTTATTGCTTTCATCTTTCAACTTTCGATTTTAATTGCTTTGTTTATTTTCTTTTGCTTTTTACACCCCCCTTTCGTGACAACTTTTACAACTAAGATCTCTTGCTCCTCGTGGGAACGAACTTGACTTCCATTATATTATTTTTAATTGAGTGGAAACATTGAATTAATTTGATTGCACCTACGACACGCATCAAATTTTGGCGCCGCTGCCGGGGAGCAACGGGCGATTTTTAGTTGTTTTTATTTTTCTTTTGCTTTATTCTTGCTTTGTTAGATTCTTTACCGTATCTAACTTAGTTTGTGAGAATCTTGTTTCAGGTGTTATACCTTTGGTGAATGCTTAAAGGGGGTAGACCGAGTCCAATACGTCTTCGATCCGGCACTCAATTAAAGGATTTCATTCGTGCGGTTAACACTCCACTTCCTCCTTCTTCATCAAGTGATTCGGACAAAGAGGAAAACACAATGGCTGATCGTACACTAAAGGACCTAGCTTCTCACAAGCTTGATACACAACAATGGTGTATCCAAACTAACTCAACCTTCGAAATCAAGCCGGGGTTGATTAGAGAGTTACCAAAGTTCCATGGCATGGTGAATGAGGACCCAAATAAACATCTTATGGACTTCTATGCCATAGTTATGGCCATGCTTCCACCGGAAACTAATGCGGATGGAGCAATGTTGAAAGCTTTCCGTTTTCTTTGGCGGGCAATGCTAAGGAATGGTTATATTATTTGCCTTCCGGAAGTATCACAACATGGAATGGGATGAAGAAAATTTTCTCGAGAGATATTTTCCCGCATCCAAAGCTACTCAAATTCGCAAGGAGATTTGTGGATTGAAACAACAAGTGGGAGAATCATTGTATGAATGTTGGGAGCGATACAAGAGGTTGGTGGCAAGCTGTCCACACCATCAATTTAGTGACGTTATGATACTCCAATACTTCTATGAAGCTCTCCACTCAAGTGATAGGTCTCTTCTTGACGCCGCGGGTGGTGGTGCACTAATGAACAAGACTTTGACCGAAGCTAGAGAGTTGATTGAAAGTATGGCGGCAAACTCGCAACAATTCTACACAAGGGATGAACCAATGGTTAGGCGAGTGCATGAAGTTAGTGATACATCATCACATCTTGATCAAAGGATGAGTAACATGGAGATTATGATTCAAAGGATGGCCGCGGTAATTATTCCGGATGGTGAGACCGAACAAGTGAATGCTTTATATCCAAATCAAAGGCCAAGGTACGATCCATACTCCAATACCTATAATCCCGGTTGGAAGGATCATCCCAACTTTAGTTATGCAAACACGCAAGCGGCGGCTCCTAATCCATATGCGCAACAAGGAGGTTTTCAACAATCACGTTTCCAACCTCAACAACAAGGTGGTTCTCAACAATTCCAACCACAACAAGTCAAGGAACGTGATTCTTCAATTGATGATAAGCTTAATGTCATGATGCAAGGTATTACGTCATTGTTTCAACAAAATCAACAAAAGACCGATTCGGCTATCAAGGATTTACAAACTCAAATGGGACAATTGGCGACCGATGTGAACCTATTAAAATCTCAAGCATCCACAAAACTTCCTTCACAACCATTTGTGAATCCAAGAGAGAATGTTAATGCGGTTACTTTAAGAAGTGGAAGACAAGTGGATGGTCCAAGTCATCATGAAGAAGCTATTGAAGAGGTAGTCAAAGATAAGGAGGAAACCGCACCAAAGGAGAACTCCACACCAAACGACCAATCCAAGGAACCGGTGCCTACTTTCACTACTCCACCTCCTTTTCCTAGTCGTTTTGCTAAATCCAAGAAAGAGGCTCAAGACAAGGCACTCATGGATATTTTCAAGAAAATTGAAATCAACATCCCATTCATCGAGGCCATCAAGACAATGCCACGTTATGCGAAGTTCATGAAGGAATTATGCACAAAGAAGGATAGGTTGCTTGATAATGAAATTACTAAAGTTGGCGAGAGTGCGTCGGCTATGCTATTGAAGAAGATGCCTACAAAGTGCACGGATCCCGGTGGTTTCACGGTACCAATTACTATTGGTAAACAAAGGTTTGAACATGCTTTACTTGATTTGGGAGCTTCCATTAGTGTGATGTCGGCCGAAATATATGACTCCTTGAATCTTGGACCTTTGAAAGAGACGAGAGTTATTATCCAATTGGCAAACAAGTCTAACATATATCGAAAGGGGCTTGTAGAAGACGTGCTAGTGCAAGTAAATGAGCTTATTTTTCCGGTGGATTTCTTTGTGGTGGATATGGACAATAATGAGAACCGAGCATCTACTTCTTTACTTCTTGGGATGCCATTCATGAAGACCGCAAAGACGAAGATTGATGTTGATAAGGGTACACTCACTATGGAATTCGACAAGGAGATAATACACTTTAATATATTTGAAGCCATGCGCTACCCAAGTGATGTGCATTCCGTTTACTCCATTGATGTGGTTGATTCATTAGCGCAACAAATGGTGGAATTGAACCAAGAGGATGAACTTGATGTGGTGTTGCAAAAGAGCATTGAATTGGACGTCCATGGCTTGTCTAACTTGGATGTTGAAATCTCCAAGGAATTGGTGGAGATGTGTGGTGCGTTGGCGACATTGCAAGAGGCTAAAAAGGGTGATGTTTCATATATTTCTTTACCCGTGAATGATGAAATACTTGTACCATCTATTGTGAAGGCGCCCAAACTAGAATTGAAGCCGCTTCCGGAACATTTGAAGTATGCTTTCTTGGGAGATGGAGATGAGCTTCCGGTGATTATTTCTAAGAACCTCACACCGGTACAAGAAGAACGTTTGCTTAGAGTCTTGAAAGAGCACAAAGCGGCTATTGGGTGGACAATTGCGGATATCAAGGGTATTAGTCCATCCATGTGCATGCATAGGATTCTAATGGAAGAAAACGTGAAGCCGGTACGTGATGCTCAACGTCGGCTCAATCCTCCCATGATGGAGGTTGTGAAAAAAGAGATACTCAAATTGCTAAGTGTGTGGGTGATCTACCCAATTTCCGATAGCAAGTGGGTTAGTCCGGTTCAAGTGGTACCCAAGAAATCCGGAGTCACGGTTGTTCGAAATCAAGACGATGAACTTGTTCCTACAAGAGTTCAAACCGGTTGGAGAGTGTGCATTGACTATAGAAAGCTTAATTCCGCAACCCGAAAGGATCACTTTCCTTTACCTTTCATTGATCAAATGTTGGAGCGGTTAGCGGGGCATTCTTATTATTGCTTCTTGGATGGTTATTCGGGATACAACCAAATTGTTATTGCACCGGAGGACCAAGAGAAGACCACTTTCACTTGTCCATTTGGAACGTTTGCATATAGACGGATACCGTTTGGCCTTTGCAATGCGCCGGCTACTTTTCAAAGATGCATGGTGAGTATATTCTCGGATTATGTGGAGCGCATCATCGAGGTATTTATGGATGACTTTAGTGTTTATGGCAATTCTTTTGATGGTTGTTTAAATAACCTTGAACTAATTCTTAAACGATGCATAGACACAAACCTTGTCCTTAATTGGGAGAAATGTCACTTTATGGTAAACCACGGCATAGTACTTGGTCACATTGTGTCCTCTCGAGGGCTCGAAGTGGACAAGTCAAAGATAGATTTAATAAGAAACTTACAATATCCCACTTCGGTGAGGGAAATTCGTTCTTTTCTTGGCCATGCAGGTTTCTATAGGCGGTTTATCAAGGATTTCTCCAAAATCTCCATGCCGATGTGCAAGTTATTACAAAAGGAGGTACTTTTCGACTTCAACAAGGAATGCAAGGATGCTTTTGACAAATTAAAGGATATGTTGACAAGTGCGCCGATTATCAAATCACCGGATTGGAATCTTCCATTTGAATTAATGTGTGATGCTAGTGATTATGCGGTTGGAGCCGTTTTGGGTCAAAGGGTGGACAAGTTGTCCCATGTTATCTATTATGCATCTAGGACCCTTAATGATGCACAAATCAATTATTCTACCACGGAAAAGGAGTTATTGGCTATAGTTTTTGCGTTGGAAAAATTTCGATCATACTTGGTGGGTACAAAGGTTATTGTGTATTCCGATCATGCCGCACTAAGACACTTAATAAAGAAGAAAGAAGCTAAGCCAATATTAATTCGGTGGATCTTATTGTTACAAGAGTTCGACATAGAAATTCGTGATAAGAGGGGTGTGGAGAATACCGTTGCGGATCATCTTAGTAGACTTGTGATGTCTCAAGAGGAACTTCCATTACATGACCGCTTTCCGGACGAACAACTTTTCTCCATGGACGAATCAACACCTTGGTATGCGGATATAGTGAATTACTTGGTGACAAGGAAAGTACCTAGTACAATGTCTAATTTCCAAAAGATGAAACTTAAGAAGGTCGCTAAGCAATATGTGTGGGATGAACCATACTTATGGAAATATGGCGTTGATCAAATAATGCGAAGGTGCGTGCCTAATTCCGAATTTCAATCCATTCTCTCCTTTTGCCACACTTTTTGCATGTGGTGGCCACTTTGGTTCGAAACGCACCGCTCTCAAAGTCCTCGAGAGTGGATTTTATTGGCCCACCTTGTTTGAAGATTCATATGTTTTTTGTAAATCGTGTGATAGATGTCAACGAACGGGCAATCTAGGTGCTCGAAATCAAATGCCACTCACACCAATTCTCCTCCCGTTGAGATTTTTGATGTGTGGGGTATTGATTTTATGGGCCCTTTTGTCAATTCGAATGGGAATTTTTATATACTTCTTGCCGTTGATTATGTTTCGAAATGGGTGGAAGCTAGAGCCACCAAAACTAATGACTCTCAAGTTGTTTGTGCTTTTGTAAGGGAAAACATTTTCAATAGGCATGGAACACCAAGAGTGGTGATAAGCGATGGAGGCTCACATTTCAAGAAGGCTTTCCACGCTCTCCTCAAGAAGTACAACATAACACACAAAATTGGTACGCCTTATCATCCACAAACTAGTGGACAAGCGGAAATTTCGAATCGTGAGATAAAGTCCATTCTTGAGAAAACGGTGAATACCACGAGGAAAGATTGAGCTTTAAGCTCAACGATGCACTTTGGGCGTATAGAACGGCGTATAAGACACCGATTGGTATGTCTCCATATAGGTTGGTTTATGGGAAGGCTTGTCATCTTCCGGTTGAACTTGAACATAAGGCTTATTGGGCGATAAAGAAATTCAACATGGAGTATGATGAAGCGGGGAAACAAAGGAAGTTACAACTACATGAGCTAGAGGAGATACGTAATGATGCTTACGAGAGTTCCTTGATTTACAAGGAAAAGACTAAGCTTTTTCATGACAAGATGATTTCGCGGAAAAGTTTTGTTGTGGGGCAAAAGTTCTTTTATTTAATACTCGTTTACGTTTATTTCCGGGGAAAGCTTAAGTCCCGTTGGGTGGGACCATTTGTTGTTACTAATGTTTATGCTCATGGTGCAGCTTGATATTGTTAGCGAAAAACAGACAACAATTGAAAGTCAACGGCCATCGGTTAAAGCCATATTATGAAAACTTTCCAACGGAGCATGTGGACGTGATTGACTTCAAGATGCACTCCCTCCGAGGAGTAATGTGCCGCAAGAGCTAAGTCGGGCCGTCGACTTTAAAACAAGCGCTTAATGGGAGGCAACCCATCGGTTTTGTATTTCTTATCCTTTTGCTTTTTTGTTATTTCTTTTTCTTGTTTCATATCATGTTAAAATTTCCCACCTTGACTTTACTAGGAGGATTCAATTACATTGAGGACAATGTAAAGTTTAAGTGTGGGGGAGTGGTTAAGCATGTTTTTAAAACAAAAATTACAAAAAAATTAAAAAAAAATTTGAAAAAAAAAAAAAAAAAGTTTTACATAAAAATTCCAACTTTTAAAGATTTTAGAGTCACTAGCATACTTCTAGGTATGTTTACATAGAGATTTTGACCGACATAATTGAACTTGGAAATGTTAGAGAATTACATTCGGATTTCTTGTTTGTTTGAGTGTTAAATAATGGATTTAATCATGCCGGTGATGCGAATTTGGTGCAGTGGAGAAATGCGTTATTAGAGTTTTGATCAATCATTAGTGGAGACTACCCGTATTCATATCATGTGAGGCACCGACCAGAATTTTCCATCTACTAAAGAGCTTCTTTGAGTGTGTGTCACCGTAAGTAAATTCCGGTAGAATGGTGAGCTACCCAACTTCCCACCAATAGAAGCACTACTCTTTGATCTCTTGAGTGCTAATTTTGTCAATCATGAGGGTGACGTCTATAGATGAAAGTTTCCTTCTTGTAGTTCGATTTGCAGTTAGCACCATTCTCTCTCTCGACAACAACGGATCCATAGAAACACATTCATCATCAACAAGGAGCGACATCAAAATCTACAAGGAAAGTTGGAAAAGTTTAAGGTTTATAAGCAACGGAACAAGAAAAAGAACAAATTTCAAATACAAGTAAAAGCAACATACAAAGAGCGGATTTTACATATATGTTGAAGATTTACACTACAATGAGGTAATTTTATATTCAAGTATGAAGACTTATTCATGAAAGCGAAGAAAAGTAAAAGGTGAAAATTTTTGAAGTTTATGATTTCAAGACGATACAAGTTGTTAAGAATCAAGCGGTAAAATACTTCTTCCACGGCCATGGTTTATTTTGTATTTAATTTCTCTTGTTTTAAAAAAAAAAAAAAAAAAAAAAAAAAGAGAAAAACAAGAGAAATATTTGTTTTGTTAATAAGCCGTGGGGAAGGAAAATTTATAAGGTAGTTTCAAGCGACAAGGATTTTTAAGGTAAAAGAATTATAAATTGTCAAGGATTTATGAAATTCAAGGGTTTATCATCAATAGTTGAAACCGAAGACCAAGAAGATAAAGACGAGGATCGGAAGACGTTTTATTGGATTCCGTGAGAGTGGTGTTATCATAATTGGCGATCGGATGTGAAGGTGAGTAAGTAATCTCATCCTCGGTAATATGGTTGATTTCCTTTCTTAGAGATCGTCGAAAAATGGTTTTTTCAAAATATTAAAAGATGTGGGTTTTTAAAAATATTTCGGAAGTTATCCTTCCCACCATTCAACGTGTTGCAGAATTCTCTCTTCATTCCTACCCGCACACATGTGAGAACCATTAAAAAGCCGTCTTTTTGAGTGCAATTATCATAAAATCCTTTTTGGTGAGGCGAAGTCGAGGCTAAATACTTATTGATCGTTTCTCAAACACGCGTTCTCTCATTATGGTGTGGTTATTTCTCACTCAACATTTAAGAATGAGAATATGTTCTTTAGTATTTCTAACTTCTTATTACTAGCATGCAGAAATTCTATGTCCTCATAACTCTTTGGATGCTTGTGACGCTTGAACACTTTGAAGTTGTGAGTTTTTAGTTTGATTTGCTCGAGGACTAGCAAAGTCTAAGTGTGGGGGAATTTGATAGGTGTAGAATACACCGTATTTACTATATAGTAGTTTATGCTTTCTTTGCTATTTTTCTTGTAAATTATGTATTTTACGCTTGTTTTGAGTTTTACAGCTACTATGGAGTCGCACGGAGGAAAAGGAGAAGAAATCACCATATTTTAGCAAAAGGGTAAAATTGTCATTTCACCAAGAGGGAATACTATCCGGAGCCCGAGTAATGGTTAAGGGGCAACTCTTCTTGGAGGCGTACTAAACACAAACCAGTTACGGTTAAGGGGTTGTCATACAGGGTGCCCCTTATCATTATTAGAGGTTGTAATTATCAATGGGTGGTCTTTATCTTGGGCGCAAATAGCATCCCAATCATTCCCAACCCTAAAACCAAAGTGATTTCATCCCATTCTATTCTTTCATTTCGCCTGAAATTGATTTTGTGTCTGAAAATCGAGAGATGAGAAATTCAGAGAAAAGAACAGATCGAGAATCGAGAGAAGAACAGAGGCTGCTGCTTCATAAGCCGAGAAACTAAAAATTCAGAGAAGAAAGATAAGTTGGGTTGTTCTCAGATTTGTTAGTTTGAGTTCAGTGAGGGGTTTGATTGAAATCGAGAGAGAAAGGGTAAGAATTGAGTTCTGTATGATATTGGAAGTGCTGGGTTCTTCTGACTGAGATAAGTAGATCCGTGGTGCTGTAATGTTCTTAGAAGATTGAACTTGAGCTGCAAAGATGGGTTCGAATTGATTAGAAATTGGCAGTGGTTTTGAGGAGATGAAGGTACATGGAGAAGAAATTGTGGCCGGAGATGGAACTGGATTGGGTTAGAGTTTAGTTGTGATCGAGAATTGATGGTTGCAGGGAAGAATGGAAGAACGATTGAAGCTCAGGGAGAAGATGAAGTTGCAGAACGAGATGGATTTGGGTTCAATGCTGTTGGATTCAAAGAGGAATTTACAGGGAGAACAGGTTTTGAGCTGTTGGTGGTGCATAGAATGGATGGGCTGCAATGAGGATTTTGAACTGTGAATTGGAATGTTGCAAGGGTCAGTTGTGCCATGGTGGTGTAGCTGGGGATTGTTTCTGATTTGTGAGATGCAGCTACATGAGCTGAGTGCTACAGTTTGAGGTTAAAATTGAAGTTTAAACAGAAACTAAGTTGATGATTGTTATTGCCTGTGGAGGTGAACTGAGCTGAAGCTCTGAGCTTGGGTGAAGCTTGGAATGGAGTGTTGATTGCAGTTAAGGGCAGGAGTATGAATGAAGAGTGGTCTTGCAGCCGAGCCTGATGTGGCTTTGTTGCAGTTGTTGAAGTGAATCTGGCAGAATTGTGAAGATTGCAATGGCTCGAACCGAGCTGTGGTGTCCGGTACCGCCGCAGTGGAGATGTAGACTAGGGTTGATGTTGGAGCCGTACAAAGCTGTGGTGCACTCAGTGGATAAGAATTGGAGGTTGTTGATGCTTGCTTGCAGATAGGGAAGGAAATGCTTATATAGAGCCATTGCAGGTGCTTAGTCGTGGTGCTTGTTGTGGTGTATTTGTGTGGCGGTTGAGTTGGCAGTGAATGTATGGGATGGTGCTAACTGATGCAGCTGAGAATGAGCTGCTGCTGTAGAGAGGCATGCTAATTACAGGGCTGGAGTTGGTGATGATGGTGCATTACAGGTTTTCAGGCAGCCATCATGGCTGAAGCACAACCATCAGGCATCACAAAGATTTGGCCTCGTGCAAAGTGGCTCGGCTAGACCCGCCGCCCGACTCGCAAACCGACCTTGTTCCGACTCGCTGACTTAGACTTTGACCCGGTCAACAGCTAACGACCGTTAGTCAACCGTTATATATAACAGAATCTAAACGGAATATTCCATGGACGGCGACGACTTTCAGGCGACCGGCGGCAACAATTCCGGCCACAATCCCAGCTTTTCCGCGAGCCAAAAATTCCGTAATTTTCTATGGACTTCTCTCATGGGTGTGAAGACTTGGGCTAGGAATTGATGGAGAATTGGACTCAAATTTGGAAAGAGAAGGTGGAAGAGTTGAGAAAAGCTTGGAATTGGAAATTGAATTGCAAAAGGAAAAGGATTCTACTCCTTAGAAGATTTGGAGAATATTGAAGCCTATAAATAGAGAAGTTTTCTACAACTTCTACACACCTCTCTACACACACATCACTTGTGTTTTTGCTTGCTTTTCTAAGATTCTTCTTTTAGTTATTTGTGTGAACTCTTGAAAATTCTCCTTTTAATTATTATTTGTGTGAATTTCAAAAACATGAGTAGCTAATTTTCTTATTGATTGAGGATGAATTCCTAGTTCTTAACATATGATTTAAGTTTTTGTTTTCAAATTCTATCTTGAAGTTTTTCACATGATTATCGTTTGTTTTTACTAATAGGAATGATCTTAAAGACATTCATGATTGATTGATAGATTGTTTGAGTGCACGCTAAATTGATTTGTTAATTGATCTATATCTAGTATAAGTTAGGGAATACGTAATCGTTTCGACACTTTACACAAGTACAAAACACAAGACCTTATGAGGGATTCCGTGGAGCAATTGTGTGTAGAAACAACGCTAGAAAGTGAACCAAGCGAACCGAGTTTAACTACTAGTACTAAACCTAAATTCATAAATCTTAATGCATTCCGGGGAATTACATCTTGTAAGCGAACCTCAAGGTGGTTCTTTTGAATAGAATCGATAACTAAGCGGACTTCGTTACTCAGTTGAAATTAGGGATTTTGGGGCTAGCTAAGCGGACCTGCTATCCTACGGTTGGTGATAATCTGTGACTAATAACAAGTAGAAAAGAACATAACTTTAATCATTGTTTTGCAAACGAAGAAGGATTCCTTGATCTTGTCTCTCTTATTGCTTTCATCTTTCAACTTTCGATTTTAATTGCTTTGTTTATTTTCTTTTGCTTTTTACACCCCCCTTTCGTGACAACTTTTACAACTAAGATCTCTTGCTCCTCGTGGGAACGAACTTGACTTCCATTATATTATTTTTAATTGAGTGGAAACATTGAATTAATTTGATTGCACCTACGACACGCATCATGATTCCCAGCATGCTCTTTCTCACAACATTAACCTCATTGAAATCAATGCCTCATTCACGTTATTCCCTTAAAACTTATTTGCTTCCATATTTTCATCATTGATTTCAATGGTGATTGATTCTGCATTAATATTGATATATGGTTACCGTATATAAAGTTTCCAGATCGTTCATTGCCCATGCGTTGATATTTCCGCGATAACCTCATTATAATGAAGTTTCCATATTTTAACCATTGACCGCTAATGAAGAATATGTGATTTTAATAGTGTGAATGCTATAAATGCTAAGGAGGATATACTACAATTCCTTGATTCACGTTAGTTGTTAACACAACCGACACAAGATTACCATCAATCAAGTTATTTCCTAAATCTATAAATTCTAACCATATATATTTTGATCCTTATTCGTGGTGATTGGAGAATAATATTGAATAAGGAACAGAGTTATTGAAGTTTCCATGTTACGTATATTGTAAGTGTAGCAGTAAAACTTAATCCCATCAATCATGTTTATAATCCCTCCATATTCTAATCATTGACTCGTGATGTGATTTTGATTGAACAAGGAAACAGAGTCGTTATGATAGTTAATGAGAAAAAATAGTTGGAAATTGGATTTTAGTCGAATGTTTCGCCTTATTGGCGCCTCAAACTTAAGGGAGCGCCAAAGGCGCCAAACTCGCCGCCTAAGGCGCCAGCGTGGAAAGTGGTGTGGAGTTGAATTACTCGGGCGCTGGACCTTAGATTAATGCGCCTTTGGCGCCTAGGCGAGCCAGGCGAGCGCCTTTTACAACATAGGCCATGTCTTCTCTCGAAGAAGTCTACAAAAAAGATGAAAAATGAGTCGGGAGAGAGCAAGATCACCTGGTCTCACCTATATCTTCGTATTACAAAGTTTATTCAAAGAGGACAATTAGCGTGTAATAAATGACCATATACTCCAAAGTCACCAAACAAGGTTTCGGAAAAGTTCAACTACAAAGTCAATATGATGAAGCTTACAAAAGCTTTACCAAGTTAACCGCAACTCCCGGGATCATCTTACATTTCATAAATAACAAGTCATATTTGTTAACTTCAAGAAAACGAAGAATGAACCAAAGGGAAAAGCTTATCATGAAGTTTTAGGTCATCGCACCAATGACTGCAGTAAACTTGATATTTCATCTGAAGGAATTCATTTCAAAAGATCCAACTCGACTCCACCAAAGGAAGTAAATGGATCTCGTGAATATGATTCACTCTTGCCGCCACTAATTGTCCCGCTTCATGACACTTTCTTATAACGGGCGTATTGCACGCCGCACGCTGTAAACCGCTAGACCAATACCCTGATGAGTATTCCCCAATTTGTGACATGTTTGATGTCTCGAGTGTTTTCGTGGAAAACTTGTAGCAGATTGCTATGTGTGGCAAGTCAAAGTCAAGAGACTTGCCATAGGAAAATAGCATGTGATGCTATTAGGCTTGCCTTGGTTGGCCGCTTAAAACTTGCCACAGGCCTGTCAATTCCTTGGCGAATTTGGACGACTGAGATTGTAGCTTATGAGAAAGGATGGCCATTGATTATGGCCACATCATGTTGTATAGCAAAGTGGCGCCATTGGCATAATGACGCCTGGCGTAGCCATGGCATAGCGACATGCCAAGGGCGTAGCGTGGTAAAACTGCTTTAGCATACCGGTGTTAGACCCAAATGTGGCATGGCAACATTGGCCCTCGTTGCCACAACAATCCAAATGCTCGGGAAACGTTACTTGGCTTGGTCAAGCGTAGCAACTTTGCCTAAATTAGGGTTTGGCATGCTGAAGCCCTAATTAGTGTGTGTGTGGCATGCGATGCGTATGGCGACACTTTTTCTCGCAAACGGTGCCATAGCCGTGCCAAAGGAACTATAGCAAGGCCATGGTGTGGAAACGGCCACAGGAGTAAGGATTGCCGTGGGTGGCTATGATATGGCATTTTTTGAGCGTCACACAAAGTGGCATGTTGGCATGCCGCTATTCATTGGCGCAACATGGCACGTTTGGCATGTTGGCGCGGTTTTTGGAAAGTCAATTGGCTTCGTGACCATCCGGGGCGCAGCTTTCCCTTTTAACACTGTGGCAAGTTTAGAGCAACCCGATTGGTCGAAAAGAGGGCTCGGCCAAGCATGGGTGTGGCTACACTTCCGTGTGAGTGTGGGTTTAGAGCGACCTGATTGGTCGATGGGAAGGGGGTCGGAAGCAACATGGGCCCGACCATCTGGCGCAGTTTCCCCTTTTTAACACTGTGGCAAGTTTAGAGCAACCTGATTGGTCAGAAAAGAGGGCCGGCAAAGCATGGGTGTGGCTACACTTCTGGTGTGAGTGTGGTAAGTTTAGAGCTTGACCGATTGGTCGATGGGAAAGGGGACGGCAAGCAACATGGGCCCGACTCATTCTAAATGTGTGTGGCGTATTTAGATCGACCCGATTGGTCGATGGAAAGGGGTCCGAAAAGCAAGGGCGTGGCCACACTTCCAAAGATGCCATGGCGGGTTTAAAGCGATCCGATTGGTCGATGGAAAGGGGGCCGGCAAGCAAGGGCGTGGCCACACTTCCAGCTCGCCGTGGCGGGTTTGGTCGATGGAAAGGGGGCCGTTTGAGCAGCATGGGTGTGGCCACTTGCAAGTGGCGCAGGCTGGCCTATGGCATGGCCACACCTCCCTTTGTTGCTGCTCGCATTCCGCAGCTCCTTATTTTATGATTTTGGGTAGGATTTTGCACCTACTAATCCATGGCAGATTAATTACCTAGTTCGCCTAGGCTTAATTTCGACGGGCAAGGTCTAATATACTGCGCAACGCGCAAAACCTTAATTTTTTCAAATTAGTCAGGGTAATATCTGAATCTTGTGAATTATCTCAAAATTGATTGAATTCTATGTGTTGACACAGAGTTCTTTAAGTTCATTGCCGAGAGCAAGATGCTTTCCGATTGAATACTTTATGCAAGGACCTTATCCTTGATACTTGGAAATGTGCTACTGGGCTGTGAGTGAACACAAATTGTCATGCCATATCAACATTAAGGATTCATCCGGCAACATAAAGATAGAAAGCATTCAAAGAAACTTATATATTAATTGAATAATATAAAAGTGGTGGCGAAATTTACAAAATATCCTGGGATTGTTGTTACATGCACCATTCTGGTGGATATATGTTGCTCAATAAATGCGCCTGAAGAGGTTGAACACTCATCACTTTTACATGGCTCTATTTCTTTGCACAGAGTGACAAAGACATTAAATGTAAGGTTTTACAAATTCAAAGATCGAACTAAAAACCACCATCAACATTAAGTCCCCCGCTTAGCACGTAATGCTGGCATTGTCAAGTGGGTAAGCATGAGATGGTGACAGTAAAAGGATAAAATCGAAAGGGCAAGACATGAGAAGATTACCAGGAAAATTCTATTGACCTTTGGCAAGAGGCATGAGCAACAGAATCTTTGTGGCCGGGCGCATCTGTCTTGGCCACAGAGTACTGGTGCCATGTTTTGTTTGTGCAGCGAGTCTTAAATACAAAGATGAGTGTTAAGTTGGTGAAGCCATCAACACTATAATGTATTGAGGCAGTATGCATGACAACATAGTAGTGAATGTTTAGGAATTTGTACGTCTCAACACTAAAATGAGAGAAGTGTTGAGGCGCTTTCCGAAACACAATGATGAGTGTTGAGGAATTTAAACGCCTCAACACTAAGAGCAAAAATATGTTGACGCAGTTTGCCTGGCAACACAGCAGAAAGGCATGTTGAGGAATTTGCACGCCTCAACACTAAGAGAAAAGGATGTGTTGATGCCCTAAACACGTTGTTGATGCTGAGGAATTTGTACGCCTCAACACTAAGAGAAAAGGATGTGTTGATGTCTGGCAACACAGTGGTGAGTGTTGAGGAATTTGTACGTCTCAACTCTAAGAGAAAAGGATGTGTTGATGCTCTCGGGCAACACGCTGGTGAGTGTTGAGGAATTTGTACGTCACAACACTAAGAGAAAAGGATGTGTTGATGCTCTGCAACACACAGTGGTGAGTTTTGAGGAATTTGTACGTCTCAACACTAAGAGAAAAGGATGTGTTGATGCCCGGAACACAAAGGTGAGTTTTGAGGAATTTTCACGTCTCAACACTAAGAGAAAAGGATGTGTTGATGCCCGGCAACACAAGGTGAGTGTTGAGGAATTTATACGCCTCAACACTAAGACAAAAGGATGTGTTGATGCTCGGCAGAACACAAGGGTGAGTGTTGAGGTATTTGTACGCCCCAACACTAAGAGAAAAGGATGTGTTGATGCCCTAAAAAGCTGGTGAGTGTTGAGGAATTTGCACGTCTCAATACTAAGAGAAAAGGATGTGTTGATGCCCGGAAACACAAAGTGGGTGAGTGTTTAGGAATTCACACGTCTCAACACTAAGAGAAAAGGATGTGTTGATGCCCGCAACACAATGATAAGTGTTGAGGAATTTGAACGCCTCAACACTAAGAGAAAAGGATGTGTTGATGCCCGGCAACACAAGCAGAGTGTTGAGGAATTTGTACGCCCTCAACACTAAGAGAAAATGATGTGTTTATGCCCTAAGAACACAGAGTGGTGAGTGTTGAGGAATTCGCATGTCTCAACACTATGGGAAAAGGATGTGTTGATGCCCGACAACACAATGGTGAGTGTTGAGGAATTTGTACGCCTCAACACTAAGAGAAAAGGATATGTTGATGCTCTAAACACAAGTGGTGAGTGTTGAGGAATTTATACTCCCAACACTAAGAGAAAAGGATGTGTTGATGCTCTAACACAAAGGTGAGTGTTGAGGAATTTGTACGCCTCAACACAAAGAGAAAGGGATGTGTTGATTCCAGTAACATAGCATGGTGAGTGTTGAGGAATTTATACGCCCCAACACTAAGAGAAAAGGATGTGTTAATGCTCGGCAACATAGTGGTGAGTGTTGAGGAATTTGTATGTCTCAACACCGAGAGAAAAGGATGTGTTGATGCTCTGAAACACAATGGTGAGTGTTGAGGTATTTGTACGCCTCAACACTAAGAGAAAAGGATGTGTTGATGCCCGGCAACACAAAGGGTGATTGTTGAGGAATTTGCACGCCTCAACACTAAGATAAAAGGATGTGTTGATAAGGCAACACGTTGATGAGGCCGAGGAATTTGTACGCCTCAACACTAAGAGAAAAGGATGTGATGAGGAAGCATGCGTAGCAACACAATGGTGAGTGTCGAGGAATATGCACGCCTCAACACTAAGAGAAAATGATGTGTTGATGCCCTAGCAACACGCTGGTGAGTGTTGAGGAATTTGCATGTCTCAACACTAAGAGAAAAGGATGTGTTGATGCCTAGCAACACGCTGGTGAGTGTTGAGGAATTTGCACGCCTCAACACTAAGGGAAAAGGATGTGTTGATGCCCGACAACACAAAGGGTGAGTGTTGAGGAATTTGTACGTCTCAACACTAAGAGATAAGGATGTGTTGATGCCCTAAGAACACGCTGGGTGAGTGGTGAGGAATTTATACGTCTCAACACTAAGAGAAAAGGATGTGTTGATGCTCGGCAACACAAAGAGTGAGTGTTGAGGAATTTGTACGCCTCAACACTAAGAGAAAAGGATGTGTTGATGATCTAAGAACACGGGTGAGTGTTGAGGTATTTGTACGTCCCAACACTAAGAGAAAAGGATGTATTGATGCCCGGAAACACAAGTGGTGATTGTTGAGGAATTTGCACGTCTCAACACTAAGAGAAAAAGATGTGTTGATACCCGGCAACATAGTGATGAGTGTTGAGGAATTTGTAATGCCCCAACACTAAGAGAAAAGGATGTGTTGAGGAAGCATGCCTAGCAACACAGCTGGTGAGTGTTGAGGAATTTGCACGTCTCAACACTAAGAGAAAATGATGTGTTGATGCCCGGCAATACAAGGGTGAGTGTCGAGGAATTTGCACGTCTCAATACTAAGGGAAAAGGATGTGTTGATTCCCGACAACACAAGGGGTGAGTGTTGAGGAATTTGTACGTCTCAACACCAAGAGAAAAGGATGTGTTGATGCTCGGCAACACAAGTGGTGAGTGTTGAAGAATTAAATACGTCTCAATACTAAGAGAAAAGGATGTGTTGATGCTCGACAACACAAGTGGGTGAGTGTTGAGGAATTTGTACGCCTCAACACTAAGAGAAAAGGATGTGTTGATGCCCTAGAACACAAGCGGGGTGAGTGTTGAGGAATTTGCACGTCTCAATACTAAGAGAAAAGGATGTGTGGATACCCGGCAACACAAAGGGTGAGTGTTTAGGAATTCGCACGTCTCAACACTAAAAGAAAAGGATATGTTGATGCCCTAAGAACACAGCTGATGAGTGTCGAGGAATTTGCACGTCTCAACACTAAGAGAAAAGGATGTATTGATGCCCAGCAACATAGTGGTGAGTGTTGAGGAATTTGTACGCCTCAACACTAAGAGAAAATGATGTGTTGATGCCCAAAGAATGAGAGTGGTGAGTGTTGAGGAATTTGTATGTGTCAACACTAAGAGGAGAACGTGTTAAGGCAAAGATGCCCGACTACACAATAGTGGTGTTGAGGAATTTGCACGTCTCAACATTAAGATATTTAAAATTTATTGAATATGCCTAATAGATATAAAACATCCAGTTTAAGGATAGTTACTTAGCTCTGTCTCCGCTAGGCATGTCCTTCGCGCATGATTGGGCTTTGGTATTTTAGGCTCCCCCGTGAGTGAGCAAAGATCAAGTGTTAGTGATGACATCGTGGGGATGATAACAGTTTGATAGACTGACAAAAGTCCCTGTGTCTTTGATCGGATGAAACAAAAGGTGGCCACAACTATGAACCTTTGTCGGCTGCGATCACGATCCTTGATAGGAGGAGTGTGGTGGCTGTGCACGAACCTTGGAAGGAAAGAGTGTGGCGGCTACGTAATGATCCTTGGCAGAAGAAGTGGCGGCTACGCACGATCTCTTGGGTGAAGGAGGCGTGAAGCGGCTTCGGATCCCGGAGAGGACGCTGAAGTTTATGGAGCAGTAACGTTGAAGCAAAGCTACTACCGGAGCGAACATCGAGGTGGAGCGACTTCTGGAGAAAACGTTGAAGCGGCTCCTGGAGAGAAACGTCAAAGCGTTTCCTGGAGAGAACTCCAGTGAGGGCGCCATTAACCTTTGACTTCGAAAAACGAGCTGATACGATATGGCATATAGGAAGACGGACACAAATAGGCCGGTCAGCCAAGTCGTGTTTTTCTTTCACGGAAAGAATACGCTTCTTCGTTTGATTTTCCTTGCAACACTCGTAGTCTCGACGGTTACAATGTTGAAGCCTGGAGGCGCGTCAATCAGCGTGCTATCAAACTCGACATCCTTCAAGTGAATAGTGGTTAGAGTCCCCGCTTCATCTATCAATCGTGCTTTCCATGGAGAGGTTGGAGTTTGGGAACGGCTTCTCTGGCTGGAAACAGCTTGTTTTCCCGACATGCGGTTGAGGGCTGCAAATATGTCTTGACGCTGCGCCTTGTAGAAATACGTAATCTCACATAAATGTTTCATCATAGACTTCACGATTTTGTGGACTCGAGTCCCCATAAATCATGCAGCTCCTGACGGGAAGAGGGTCTCAGTGAACTCAGGAGGGTTGCTGATTTTCTTTACCTTGATTTTGGAGAAGTCGTTCCTGATCTTCACGTGTGATGAAATTGGATTGTTGATTCCTTTCTACTAGGCGTTCAAGAGCAACACGAGCCTCCTCATCTATAAATGCGCGCTCGTCAAGTGCTTAAGGCCGGATGTCAAAAGTATTCCTTGTCAGCTCCATCTGGGTTATCGTGACTCTTGTGGTAGCCGCTCCGTTAGTGTCTTGGAGAAAATAGGTATGCATTTCTGAGTTGTAGCCATGTCTGTCTGATCCTTACGAGAACCTTTTTATTTTTCCATCAAATCAACAATGGTAAGAGGAGGTTGGCTTCCTCTGACTCATCCAGTTTCTCGTCCCGGTGGTGGAGTAGCGAAGGCTCTGGTGACAACTGGGGGTGTCACGCTTGAAGAAACATTGGGGGTGGCAGCAGCGGCTCTGGCTCTAGTGATCGGAGGTGTGATACCTGAGGGAACGTTTCTTGTGCCGCTGGTGCTGACCATGCTGACAGGTGGTACATTGATGTCACTGGAAGGAACGTTGATACCAAGGATGTTCTCAGCGTGGCATCGTGGTTTGTTGCTGACCTGGACCTGAGCTCTACCATCTTGAAATTGGGATTGAAAAAATGAAATTGAAAATTGATATTGCAACCGAGAGATTAATCTCCCACTGTGGTCACCAATTGTTTGTGGGTGAAAACTGTTTCTGCTGATTTTAGTAATTTTGGATGTGTGGATGAGAAACGAATCTAAACCCTAAACAATTCACTGCACGGGAGTATTTTTGGTTCGAGAGATCAATGCACAATCCTCGGCCTAAACCAAGAAATGGCCGTACCAGGCTTGCTTTGGTCACAAAGTGAAGGAGAAGGGTTGGTCTTAGGGAGGGAAGCAAAGAGATTGTTGAGACCAGAATGGTTGATTATGAAGATGTGGCTTATTTTATGACTTGTATCGTAGTGGAACCGGCTTGCAGAGTGAAAAGCTATCGCTCTGGTGATTTCTCGGATACTATGTTGTTGCCGACCAAAAACTCGTTGTTTGGTGGAAATAGGTGAAGCCTATTTAAACAAGTCATATTGAAACGTATCATGGTCTCGTAGGAAGTGGAAACGATCGAGTGGTGAAAGAATAGAGTAACGTATAACCGCGAAACCCATGCTTCCATGATGAAGGAAGTGGATCCGTTTACACCCATTACTTCTTGCCGCCACTAATTATCCCGCTTCATGACACTTTCTTATAACGGGCGTATTGCACGCAACACGCTGTAAACCGTCAGACCAATACCCTGATGAGTGTCCCCGCCTTGTGACATGTTTGATGTCTCGAGTGTTTTCGTGGAAAACGTGAAGCAGATTGCTACGTGTGACAAGTCAAAGTCAAGATACTTGCCATAGGAAAATAGATGTGATGCTATTAGGCTTGTTTTGGCCGGCCGCCTAAAACTTTCCACGGCCTCGTCAATTCCTCGCGAATTTGGACGACCGAGATTGTAGCTTATGAGAAAGGATGGCCATTGATTATGGCCACATCCCGTTGTATAGCAAAGTGGCACCATTGGCATAGTGGCGCCCGGCGTAGCCATGGCATAGCGACATGCCGCTGGCGTAGCTGTGGCGCCTGCTTTAACATATGGTGTTAGACCCAAACGTGGCGTGGCAACATTGGCCATATTGCCACAATAATCCCAATGCTCTAGGAAACGTTACTTGGCTTGGTTGGCGAAAGAACTTTGCCTAAATTAGGGTTTGGCATGCCGAAACCCTAATTAGCGTGTGTAGCATATGGACACGGCATGGCGACACTTGTGCAAACGGTGCCATATCTTTGCCAAAGGAACTATAGCAAGGCCATGGTGTGGAAACGGACACAAGAGTAAGGATTGTCGTGGGTGGCTATGATATGGCATGTTTTGGCGTGCTACCACAAAGTGGCATGTTGGCATGCCGCTCATCTCATTGGCGCAACATGGCACGTTGGCATGTTGCGCGGTTTTTGAAAGTCAATTGGCTTCGTGACCATCCGCGTAGTTTCTCCTTTTAACACCGTGGCAAGTTTAGAGCAACCCGATTGGTCAAAAAGAGGGTCGTCCAAGCATGGGAGTGGCTACACTTCTGGGTGTGAGTGCGGTAGTTTAGAGCGACTGATTGGTCGATGGGAATGGGGCCTAATAAGCAACATGGCCCGACTCATTCTAAATACGTGTTGCGTATTTATAGCGACCCGATTGTTCGATGGAAGGGGGCCGAAAGAAAGGGCGTGGCCACACTTCCAGTGCGTCGTGGCATATTTAGAGCGACCTGATTATTCGATGGAAGGGGGGCCGACAAGCAAGGGTGTGGCCACACTTCCAGCAGCTACTGGTGGTTTGGGTTTAAAGCGACCTAATTGGTCGATGGAAAGGGGGCCGGTTGAGCAGCATGGGTGATAGGTGTTTAAAACACCTAATTTTATATCTAGTATTTATGCTTTCTTTGTTATTATCCATGTGAATTGCATCTCTTATGTTTAGTTTTGAGTTATTAGGTGCAATGAAGTCCTTGGGAGAAAAACAGGGAGAAACCATTCATTTGGAGCGGAAAGAGCAAAAGCTCGATTTACAGGCATGTGATATGGGAGTCAAGCCATGCCAAGACGAGTTTTGTGCAAGTGACTATCATTCTGGTGGCATGTATCTATCTGTAGGGTGCCTATATCAATTCTGGTTCCTACCTAGCCCCAGATTCCAGGGTTCTCAAGCATTCTCTTTATCATTATCTTCTCAACATCAAGACAGAGAAAGAAAACCATGGCGACACATAAATCAGTGCAAGGAGAAATTCGAGATGTTAATGGTGAAATTGAATTGAGAGATAGTTTCAGTTAAGGTCTGAGGATGAAAAAGAAGACTGGGCTCTCGAATTTTAGGACCTGGTACAACTGAGAACAACGAGAAGATGCATATGGATCTGTTTGTGCTACTACTGATCGAGAAAAGAGGGAAGAGTTGATGCTCAAATTCAAGAAGGAAAGTGTGGTTGCTGTAAAGATCTATGAAGTGGTTTTTCTTTGAATTTGTGTTTAAAACCAAGATGGAAGAAGAAATGATGTGGAGAGAAGATCTAGCTTTGCTGGTGATTAGATGAGCAACTCTAATGAGTTTGAATTATCGAAAAAACTCGCTGAAGAAGGAATTAATGAGTTACAATGGAATCAAGAAGATTTGAAGATGGGTTTGGTTCGAATTTTATGAAATTGCAGGTAAAGGCAGTTAGGGTTTGGAATTGAGAAAAGCAGAAAATGAAGTTGCAGGAATGGGTCTGTAAAAGATGAAGACAAGAATTATAGGAAATGGAGTGAATCACTGTATGTGTCTGTGTCTGAGCTAAGCAAGGAGTTGACAAGGGTTGTGTGACTGAAATTGTAGTTAGAGCAGTGCAGGTGGTGATTCTGTATTGGTTTAGAAGAGGAAATCAAGAAGATGATGCTGATGTTGTGTGTGTTGGTGGTCATTGTGTAGGAGTTGAGTTAGCAGTGCAGGGAAGACTTGAGCAGTATAGATGTATGTATGAACCTACAGTAATGAATGAGTTTGCAATGGTGGTGGAGTCGTTGTATGCAAGTGAGAAGATGATATTGGATATGGGTTGGATTCAGTAATAAATTACATGTGCAAGCTGCAATTGAATGGAGTTGATGCGATGAACAAGAAGGAGCAAGACTCGAAATTAATATTGCAGTGGAATTGTTGGTGCTAATGTTGCGCTATGAACCGTCATGGGCTTACCAATTGCAGTTGAGCTAAAATGTTTCTAATGGAGTTACCGAGATGGTGGTTTCTGGTGGTGGTCTATGGTGAATCATTGTTGCAGCTGGTTTGTCGCTTAATCAATTGCAAATCGAAATGAAGGCACCGGTGGATTTGAGCAAAAACTGGGATTACAAATGGGATTATTATAAGTCGGTGTGATGAATGCTTATGAAGGATACAAAGGAATAGCTTTAGGGTGATATTGTTTAGTGTCATAAAGAGCCGAGAAAGATATTGAAGTTCAAAGGATTGTGTGCCCAGAGAGAAGAAAGTATGAACTTGCACGAAGTCGCAGTAGACAATGTTGGTCCGGTGCTATTGGAAGGGGTATTACAAAGGGCATCGAAGTGGTGATTGAGCCGGGCAGTTTGACCCGAAATTGTAGGAGTTAAGTGGAATTGCAGCCAAGTTGTGATGGTGCTGAGATGTAAGTGAAGCCGTGTTGTACCCGATTAGTAAGAAAAGAGAGAGGTTGAGTCTGTAATATGGAGGAGTTGCTGCTGAAGTGGTTCTCAGGAATTGGCTATGCTTGAAGTGAGGTTTGAGTGAAGAAATAAAAATGATGCTGCAGAGTGAGTGGAAGAACTGTAAGTTGAGGTCTGCACCGTGATGGCGCATCACTACATATGGCATATTCAAGAGTGCAATGGCTCAGGCCTTTGCAGTTCATCCTAGTTAGTCCACTCAGCCGATCCAAAATACTAACTCGAACCTGACTCAGAAATGTTGACCGTTAGTCAGTCGTCAACTTTGACGTTGGATCGTTACTTTGACTCAAACAAAGGACCAGCGACATGATTCCCCGGTCACCTGAGCTACTTCTCCGACCACCTTTCCGGACAATTTCCGGCCATGATACCAGTTTTCCGGCGACTATTTTTGGGACATATTTTCACATGGGTATTCCTCACATATGGGCTTGGTGGACAT